>CABFOV010000009.1:263373-279350 GCA_902141375.1 Timema poppense | reverse complement strand
ACCTAGTCCTTTCAGTACAGCTCTAATGGTATATATTCTATTAATTTACTAGTCAATACCAAACAATAAACCTAGTCCTTTCAGTACAGCTCTAATGGTATATATTCTATTAATTTACTAGTCAATACCAAACAATAAACCTAGTCCTTCCAGTACATCTATAGTGGTATATATTCTATTAATTTACTAGTCAATACCAAACAATAAACCTAGGCCTTCCAGTACATCTAGATCTGTGTAGCTATATATTATTAATTTAACATTTATTACCAAACAATAAATCTAATCTTACCAGCGTATCTAGAGTTTGAAGTGGCTTATATATCCTTCATATCCTATTGATCAGTGAACCGTTTCTTGAGATAGCATTTAGGAAGATTACTGTCCTCTATTTTTGAAAGAAATCCCGGTGCAAATCTCCCATAATCCCTGCTATATTCACAGCTGTTCAGCACGCGATGATTAGACTATGCCGTCTAGATGGAGGGCGTGCGCCCTGATTGTATGCTGCTCCACGCGGAGGGAACTGGGAGGCAATTGATTTGCACGGTTCACTCATGTCCGTGACCTATTAATGAGATCTACCGCTCACTAGTCGTGAGACAGACATAATCATTATCTTGCGACGATTCTTTACATCACTTGACATTAATGGGAGGAGGTACGTTCTATACAGGCAGCCTCTGTGATTTAATATTATTTTATGTAATCTTACTTTATACAATTTAGTACTCGTATAGTCTGATTTACTGTTGTTGGGGAAATTGGCATCGAATATCGGTGGGATTTTTTTACAACGTATTTAAAAAAAAATAGTTTCCCACTTTCTCTTCAATCAGGTGTAAGTACATCCTCTCTAAATTCTTCCTTCCTAATCCCGACCCCATTAGCTTAATTAAAATGCCCATAGCGCTGAAGGGAATTATTAATACAGGATGGGGAAAAAATATCAACTATAGATTTATTATTATTATTATTATTATTATTATTATTATATATATGGAGAGGAGAATGCTTTAAAACTCTTTTTTCACTGTGTTTCATTACCCCAAGTTACACATATTTTAATTACACTAGTGTGTTATGGATAAGGAAGTTAGCATTGAAATTAAATATACACGTATGTGAGTGGAGTAGGAAAGGGCAAAACTATTTAAGAAACAACTTCATCAGAAATTCTGGCCAGAATTTGAACCTAGACTCTATCGTAGCGTACCAGCACAAAAGAAAAAAACAAATTAGGATGTACCTGACATTCAGCCCACATGCCCACCAATTCGTGATACAAAACTATTACTCTAGATAGAACATTATTTAATTTTTTTGCTACCCGCACTGATAGGTACGTGTGGACAAAGGTGTCAGTCTCATCGTGTTTGATTGGTTCTGTGTCAGAGAGGTGGTAGTTCGAGTCTAATTAGCGTCAAATAGCTTGTTTTTCTTGGTTCCGATTCTTTATTTTCCCCAATAAAATGCGTGTACTCTTCCCTTAAAGTATTAGAGCTACCACATTAGTAACAAAATACGGATAGCCTTGTATGGTACGAGGGACTTAAAAAAAAAGCTAAATGTTTTTTGAACTTTATTTTATTTTTGCTCTCAAATCAGTTTAAAATCTTTAATTTCTCGACTAATAAATACAGGCCATTTGTATTGTTAAAATGTCTTCTTTGCTCTATAGTTGCGAAATTTCCTCTCTTTTAATTTAAAATTCAGCCAAATGCTAGTAGTATGCTATTTATGTGTATTTATTGTAAGCTTATTATTATCTTTTATCATTAATGGTTTGTGTGTAAAAATATAAATTTATTTTATTAGGGATAATAAAATGTACTTTCTGAACCAACTGATAATAAAATCATCTAATGACTTACAAACCAGCTTAATTACAGAATTAACTTACAACTCAGTCCTTCGAAATCATTACTGGTATATCATTGTGATCGGGGGAACACTAAATTTAAGACAGAATAGTTAATCTTTTGTCGGGCAGTCAAACCTGAGACCCGTAGTTTATTAAGGCATAGCTCAAGTGCTAAAGACTAAGCTAAGGTGTTGGACAAGCACGCAAACAAATTTAAAATAAATGGTCTTACTACGATGGTTCTCTCGCAATCAGTCGACACTCAGACAAAGGCATGAGTTTCCTCTAGTTTGTTTTACTGGTGGCAAGAAGGTTTAGAATACCATCTAGATCCTTGGTCTGGATTAACTAACGAGTGCAATTCTGCTCCAGTGCAAGTCGAGAAGTGGCGCAACTCTGCACCCAAGATACTCCCAAAAATGCGCCTTATTATTTTCTCCATTTCCGTATTCACTAAACATGGCGCAAACTGGTGGCAAGATTATGGTGACGTCACCATAAACTTCATCAATTGCTCTCTTTTCAACCAAGCTTTGGTAATAATTTACTTTCAAAGTCAAGGCTACTTTGTTTAAATCTACACTGAAAATGATAACAAATACAAAGATTTATAAACATTTTGATTATAAACTAGCAATAAAATTAGAAGCAGCCTCTTTCTGGATGTCTTACAAAAACATTATTTAGTATTTATTTATATTGTTAGTTTAAAGTTTAAGTTGCATTAATAAAACTTTTATAGAAACTTTAAAACTTATTTTAAAGCTACACTAACAGCCATATTAAATAGGGACGAGATGACTTTGGGCTTGGGAGAATACAAACCTCGTTGGATTTAGACAAAGATTACACAATTCTTGGTTTTGTTATGTAACAATGCAAGAAATGTCATTGCGTTGTTTGAATGTAAAAATTTAACAGTTAAAGATAAGAATTATTGTTTTGTTACCACTACTTAAATTGAAATAAATTTTATGCTGGACAGACGTACGTTATTATAGTCTCTTTATTAAATGGAGTACAGTTTTATCATTAATAATTGTACTTTATGCCAATACAATAATATACTGCCAATTAAATTTATTGAAGTGACAATCATGATTTATTAGTTGCGCCTACTCTTGAGTGGTGGCAAATAAAAGGCGCAACTTTTCTCTCAAATTGCGCTTGCTTGTTTTATTGAATACAGATTTAGCATATCTTTCAAACTTGTGCCAGCTCAACTATTTGCTCCCGTTAGTGAATCCAGGCCCGGTGTATTGAGTATTTTTTACTTAACAGTTACCCACTCTCCATTCTCGCAGCTGTGGGTACTTTTCCTACAAACTCTACGTGGCTCATTCTTAATCTTTGTGTATTAGCCTAATGTACGGATATCCAAAATGTGTGCTAAGATGCCGTGTGAAAAATACCTAGCTAATATATAACTTTTTAGCAAATTTCTAAAACAACTAGGTGAAAATGAGGGAGAATCAGGGGGAAAGAGCTATTTTTTAAACTTATTTTGTGGAAATATTTATATTTTATACTAATTTAGAGGACTTGGTAGACATAAGTATCGCATTCTTTCATCTCAAAATGTTTGCCCCAATTTATGTCAATGTAAGCTTTGGTTGGCTTGGAAACCGCTAAAAAATACTCTACTCTTGATATTATTTGTTAAAATCCATTACTACTAAAACAGTCTATAATGTAATGTCTATTACAACTCATTGTATTACGAATAAAACGTAGGGGCGTGCGCATGTCTAAACTCCCCACTCCATAGTTTGACGTCAGCTTCGAGTAGTTCAGTCTTATGCGCCTTCAAGCAACTTAGGAGATTTAGCAAAATTGCAGCACTTTGAGGGTTTTTGTTGCAATAGGAAGAAATAAAGGAAGAAGAGGAAAGAGGTCACAAATGGAAAGAGTTGGAGGACGCATTAAAGAGGATGAAACAAGAAAGAGCACCGGGTATGGATGAACTGACTGTGGAAATGATAAGAGCTGCAAGTGAAGTAGATATACAATGGTTATACAGGATGCTGATAGTGGTTTGGAAGGAGAACAATTAACCGGAAGACTGTAAAGAGGGAGTGATAATAATAATTTTTTCAAGAAAAGAGAAAGTAAGATGTGTACATATTATAGGGTGATAACGTTGTTGTGCAACCGTACAAAAATATATGAGAATATACTGGAAAAGAGAATAAGAAATAAAATGATAGGAAGGGGAAGAGAGGAACAGCATGGATTCAGGGAACGGTGATCTACAATAGACTCAATCTTTGCCATATGATAGCTGATGGAATTAAGGTATATACATAGGGAAGACTAAATAATGTTATTTATATATGTAGAGATGGTATATAATAGTGTGGAGGCAGAAGTAAAAATAAGAGTTGTAATTAGAGTAAAAAGCATTTATGAGAAGAACAGGAGTTGTGTTAAGACAGAGAATGGGAGGATGGAGTTGTTAAAATAAATGGAGTGAAGCGGGGGAGTGCCCTCTCACCATTACTATTTGTAATGGTAATGGAAATGTTCATGAACACAGTGGCAAGGAAACTCGAGGAGGAAAGAATGAAAAACATTATGTTTGCTGATGACGTGATGGTTTGGGTGGAGTAGGAAGAGGAAGTACAGGAACAGTTACAGGAATAGAATGAAGAAGTGAAAGAATATGGAATGAAATTTAGCATGTCAAAATGTGGAGTGATGGTAGTGAAAAGGAAGAGGATAAGGCCTAGTAAAGCTAAGTTGGGTAGAGTAGGCCTAGATCTGAGAAAAGTACAGAATGTAAATATCTTGGAAGTGTGATTGAGGCGAAAGGTGGAAGTAAAGTGGCTTTATTGAGAAGAGTACAGCAGGGAGAGTTGTTCTATGGTGAAGAGAAGTGCCCTTGAAGTCTAAGGAAGTGTTGTTCAATGCGTACTTGGTACCCATAGTCACATATGCAGCAGAAACATGAACATTGAATGTATGAGATACTAGGAAACTGGAGGCCATGGGAATGAAGTTTGGGGGGAGCATGTTAGCTGTCACGAGGAGAAACGAAATTAGGAATGAAGCTATCCGGGAAAGAGTGGGGGTACACGGAATACATGAGATAGTAGAGGAAGCAAGACTGAGATGGTAATGGCGTGTAATAGAGATAGAAAAAAAAGATGCCAATGAAAATGTTGGAAATGAAGTATGTAGAAAAAATTTCCCAAGTGAGGCCAATAAAGAGAAAGGAGGAGCAAATAACAGAAAGTGTGCCAGTGAAAGAGAATACTAGAATAAATTAAAGGAGGAAGAATAGTTTAAGGATAGAGGAAGATGGAGGCATTTTACTAAACTGACCCGATGACAAGCTGGAAACAGTTGATTATGATGATGATGGTGATGATGCTATAGTTGCTTAAGAAATCAATGAGATGTTAGTATTATGACTATTGTATCAATGAAAATGAAAATATTATAAAAGAAGATAACTTGTTATATATATTTTTTATAGTTAAATGCGGTGATATAAAAAACATTAAAATTATTTCACTACATTCAAAAACCAAAATTAATATCGTATTTTTTCATGTGTCGATTTTCAACATTAAATTGAAGAGTAATTGAAATTCCAACAAATATTTTTTTGTTTTTTTAAAGTAAAGAAATAAGTTGTTTTGTTAAAACCTGAAGTTTCATCGACGAGAATCTAAATCATGTAAATGTTTCAGATGGTGTTCCTAAATTAAAAAATTAAAATAAATTAAACACAATCATAGAAGAAAGATGGTTTTCTGAAAATATTTAATATTAACTATGCCTTGTATCGGTATTTATTATCCAAGCTTTTGTAATATTTATTGATTAAATTTCTTATTGGATTTAAAATATTTGTAATTTTGTGATTGTTGTTTAGTCAGAGGGTGAGATTAAAATCTCAGACCCAGCCGGGGCGATGGATTTTTCTTGAGTGATAAAAATCCGTAGCACAGCTTCTTTCCTGAGGGGAAGTAAAGCCGTCAGTCTCATGTCGATTGTGGCATGTAAAAGAACCCTGGAAGGTTTGTGAAAATATCTTTCCAGGAAAATTGTTAGGCCCTTTCGCTCTCACTCATAGAAATTCTCGTGTACTGATGTGGTCATTTGGTTCAGAAAATGCACTTAAATACCTCAAATAAATAAATAAAAATAGTTCAAAAACAAAAATAATTTGGAAATGTTCACAACATTTTGAAATAGAGTTTTACAGATAAAAGCTTGAAACTTCATTTAAATTTTAAAATTTGTTTTCGTAACAATAAAATAGTTTTCCTAATCATCTTTGTCTTAAAACTATGAACTGTAAACTATGAAAGCACAGTAGTTTTCCAACGACAGAAAAAAAAAATATTGAAGTAGTTTAAAAATTCCACACCACTGGGCACGAAGTTTAAATGTCAATCCCATTTAGTTTGGTTTACTGGTGACAAGGAGGTGGTAATTTTAATTTCAGTTGGATGCCAGCCTTGTCTGGTTTGGTTTTACAAACTCCCTTTCCTCCCTTCCTTTAGGTTATACCTTATTCATCCCTTCCTAATTAATTTAGGCATTAGGATATTTCGGGTGTAAAGTAAAACCTGGTGTAAAAACATACTCAATTAATACTACCCAATATATACTATATTCTTTTACCTCCAACCCTTCATCATTTAAAATTTATCTGCCTGCATTTAAGGGGACATTGGTGACAATTCCATCAGATGTTGCACTTAGGTCAAATATTAATCATACTTAAAATAATACACGTGTTATGTGTTTACTGTAACGCATACATTATATGCATATAAATGTGTGTATATGTTATATATATATATGTAAATATAGGATATATGTATGTGTATATGTAATATACTGCATATAAATATGTAGATGTATATCCATGTTCTGAAGTAAAAATATCTGCATATTTTAGTTGATCATTGAGATCCAAAGGCCCGGTAAACTAAAGGTAACAAGTATAAGAGAATGTAATGTATATTTGTGAATCGAATGACGTAATTTAATAGGGGGGTCACAACACACATTATATTGGCACGTGTATTTTACCTCTCCATGTTAGTTTTCATACCAACGAAGAGCTCCAAATACTTCGTTTCCTGCGTTTATTAATTCCCACACAACTATTCCAGCGTAACGAGTCCATTATCGATTCATGCAGAATAAAGGAGCGCTAATGTCAACCTTTTATTGATCTAGTGTACTTCTAACATCGCGAGTAAACACTGGTTTGGACTGGGACTTAATTTTTGATTTGACTGTTTAACGACGACCTGTGAACTAGCTCAATAAAATAACAGATACGACTCAAATCCCTTGGCCGTCAATGTGAGAGGGGAATCTCCAAAGTCACCAACGATAATTCATTCGGTCTAAATTGAAAAGAAATCGGGATTTTTAACACAATAGGTGTACACTCCAACGGCTAAGCTTTTTTTTTTTTACCACCGCATCAAATTACCCATTCAGGCTATACCCATAGGTGTACTAATTCCTGGTGACCTGGTGGTCTAGGGGTCAAGTGTCTGACTTCTGTGTTGGGGGGTCTGGGGTTAAATCCTCTGTCCCGGCACAGATTTATTTGATTACCAAACCTTTCCTTCACCTCTGACAAGACGTGTATTAATCACAACTTGTGAATGTGGGGAATTCCAGGCTTCACCGTGGTTCAAATCCCACGTTAAATTGTAGGTCCTCCATTTCACCTCACAATCACCCGACCATTACACATTAGCGTAAGTGCGTATAACCCGAATGGGTAGTAAGATGCGGTGCTAATAATAATACTAATTCCTCTCATGTTTTAGGGATGGGGAAGGTTAAATTTAGAGGTAGTGTATCCGAATTTTATGTGAGGGTAGAGTGGGAAACCGTTTAAGGAAAACCTACCTCATTTCATCCTACTGGGATTTTAACTCCTATCTCATCCACTTTGGTGGTCGCATGATCAAAGCACTAACTACTCTTGTAATATACTAGACTGCTGAAGACTAGGAGATTGGGGTTCGAATCTCAGTCAAATGTACTCATGGTGTTTTTTTTCTATCTCCAAAAATGGGTTTCCACGCTATCTACCTCCACTGAAATGCGGGTAAACTTCCTCTAAATTAAATCTTCATACGTCCGTAATATATTTAGTGTTATTTGTAAATAGGCATACACCTGAACGGTTAGTAAAACGCGGTGGTGAAAAAAACTCCAATCTACCGATTATCGGCAATCTGGTCAATTGTGAGGGTGTTGCTTTCTGCCAGATTGGTATTCAATCTGGGGTATGTGAATAGATTTTACGGGTATGTGATATTTAAAAAATATAAACACACACACACACACACACACATATATATATATATATATTTGTAAACCTATTATTTAAAATAAAATTTGGTATGTAAATTATAGACTATGTTTAACTTGCATAATGTACCAAAAAGTATGAATACAACTTGCTTTAGATAATTTGACCACTTAAACTACTACCAAATAATCTAATACATCTGACAGATAATCTCTGAGAAAATAGGTTTTATTCGTTCATTATCATTTAAATTAGGTTCTATATTGTTCATCCTTACCCTATTAATGCAATTAAATGCGGGTAGCCCGAATATATAGTGAAATGCATAATTTTTTTTAGAGACGACAACATCTGGCAGTTTCAAAAGTTATTAACGCTACTTTAATACGTATATTAATACTTCATATAATGTGATACGTGAAACACTGTGATCTTAAGAAACGGATTGATAAAACCAAAACCAATACCAATGAAATAATAAAAAAAAAGTTTAGTTGATAAAAATTGCTCTAACGTCCTTCGTACCGCGTTCTTACTAAATGCATGCAGACCAAGGACTAAGTTTATAGTACTAAACTAATTTTTATTTAATTTAATATTTCAAAATTCACAATTTATGTCTTAGGGCCCGTTATATTGTAATATTTAACACGCCTCAAGTGCGGCACTATACCAAATACAGGACGACACTTACCTGGACCAAAATGGTATAGGCCAGTTTAATATCGTCCTATACAGCCCCGCACTTGAGGCATACAAAGTCTGACTATAAAAGTGACCCTCAGAATTTAGTGATGTTTCCATATTTGTTAAGTGCCAGCAGTTACATTATTAAGTGTAGATGCCAATTTATATGTTAGTTTTTAAGCTCTACAATTTAAAAACATATACTTTGGTAGATCAGGATTTATAAAAATAAAGCTGTGTCTGATTGCCTAACTAATTGCGTGTATAGTAATTACTGTTTCATCAAATTTTTTACTACAGTGTCAATGTGATAACTTTAGAAAACTTGGCCTTACGTATGAATACATAAGCGAGGGTGGCCTATCTTATATCTATAATAGATTTTTTAAGTGATGTAGACTTTTTAGGATTAAATGACTTAAGTTTAAATGCATCAACGGTCAAGATCAACCTAAGTTGCATAGTTTGGTTCTGTGACCAACAATCAAGCTCAACCTGAGTTGCATAGTTTGGTTTTGTGACCAACAATCAAGCTCAACCTGAGTTGCATGGTTAGGTTCTGTGACCAACAATCAAGCTCAACCTGAGTTGCATAGTTTGGTTCTGTGACCAACAGTCAAGCTCAACCTGAGTTGCATATTTAGGTTCTGTGATCAACAATCAAGCTCAACCTGAGTTGCATAGTTTGGTTCTGTGACCAACAATCAAGCTCAACCTGAGTTGCATATTTAGGTTCTGTGACCAACAATCAAGCTCAACCTGAGTTGCATAGTTTGGTTCTGTAAGCATCAGTCAAGCTCAACCTGAGTTGCATAGTTTGGTTCTGTGACCAACAGTCAAGCTCAACCTGAGTTGCATATTTAGGTTCTGTGATCAACAATCAAGCTCAACCTGAGTTGCATAGTTTGGTTCTGTAAGCATCAGTCAAGCTCAACCTGAGTTGCATAGTTTGGTTTTGTGAGCAACAGTCAAGCTCAACCTGAGTTGCATATTTAGGTTCTGTGATCAACAATCAAGCTCAACCTGAGTTGCATAGTTTGGTTTTGTGACCAACAATCAAGCTCAACCTGAGTTGCATAGTTTGGTTTTGTGACCAACAGTCAAGCTCAACCTGAGTTGCATAGTTTGGTTCTGTGAGCAACAGTCAAGCTCAACCTGAGTTGCATAGTTTGGTTCTTTGACAAACAGTCAAGCTCAACCTGAGTTGCATATTTAGGTTCTGTGAACCACAATCAAGCTCAACCTGAGTTGCATAGTTTGGTTCTTTGACAAACAGTCAAGCTCAACCTGAGTTGCATATTGTGGTTCTGTGACAAACAGTCAATACCAACCCTAGTTGCATATTTTAGTTCTGTGGCCACCAATCAATATCAACCCTATTCGCATTATTTAGTTAGTAAGCAAACAAACCTGATTGGAAAAACCATTTGAGAAATATGTTAAAACAGAACTTCCATTAGATTAAAAGTTTAGGCTCCCAGATAGCAGTGGTATTCAACTCTTTTTCTCCGCCTTACCTTAGATATGATTTTTCTTCGACTTCGTACCCCAAAAGTTGTTGGTACATAATGCGAGCTATATATATTTTATCATCTACAAACGACTCGCTTCAGTGGCCGCATGGTCTAAGGTGCTACTCTCGCAATAGATTAGACTACTGAAGATGAGGATATCGGGGTTCAATCCTGGTTGCGTGTACTGAGGATGGGTTTTTCAAAATGGTTTTCCACTCTCCCCACGCAAATGCGGGTAAATTTACACTAAATTTTACCTTCCTAATCCCTAACACATTAGTGTAATTAGTACGTAGGCGTATAACCCAAGTCAGTAATAATACGCGTTGCTAAAAATAAGTGATAACACATAATTTAACTCTAGGAGAGAGAATAAAATTGTGCTTCCAGATCGCATGTTCTTACTTTTGAGTCTCTTGGTTATAACCCTAATTCTGTCCCTAATTAGTCAGTGTTTATCATGAAATAATATAATTATATAGTATTCTGAAAATTGAAAAATGACACCTGGACACGGGAATCGAAACTGGGACCTTCGCCTTAGTACGCCAATGCTCTTACCACTGAGCTATCCAGGATTCTTAGCCTCTGCCTTAAACTATGAGTGAAGAATGACCATGGGCACGGGATGAATCCTGGATAGCTCAGTGGTAAGAGCATTGGCGTACTATGCCAAAGGTCCCGGGTTCAATTTCCGTGTCCAGGTGTCATTTTTCAATTTTCAGAATATGATATCTATGAAGGACTATCCCATCTAAAATGCATCAACAATAGTTTCGGCTAGTTGTTTCATAATTATATAGGCCTATATTTAAAATTTTGGGATACGTGTATCCTAGGTTGAATACCATTGGTCTGTAGTATAAAAATGAAAGAGGATTAAAACATAATATTTCAACACTAGAGAGAAAACGGAAGCAACCATTGCTAGAGTGAGAAAATATTCTATTTCCCTCTATCAGTGATTAAACACCGACCTTTCAAAAAAAATATATATTTGATAATGTTAGTGCACATCTAACTTGGTTAATCTAAACATGTTCAAGTTCTTCTCGTGTTCTTGTCTCGGCCGCCTCAAAGTTTAAACAAACCGAATATTCCGAGTCCCCAATCAAACTGTCTTTGTTCGTTATGGTGATCACTGTGGAGGTAGAGTGAGCTGGTTCAAACAAACTCATTGTTTGATAGGATTCTTTGAAACGTCCCAAATCCACGATGTTAATTACTAGCAGGAGTTGGGGAAGTTACTGTGATAGTCATTACCATTATAGCCGTTAGTCGTTCGCTGTAGAGACCCTCTTAACGCTGCCAATATTAATAATTTCTCGTGTAATTTTTATTTAAAAAAATATTAGATTAATGTAATAATTCATTTATTTCAATGGATAAGGGAAAATCGTTAGCTAAGCTCTATTGAAAATTTACTGCTTCTCAAAACTAAACTATTTGTGTTTATTGTTTAATATAGACCACAGATGGGGCACACAGACTAAGGCACTAGTTTAGTCTTTTATACATTCATTTATTAGGCCATTTAACTATCTGTAATCAATGAAAAGTATCTTCAAACTGACCAAAGTTTAACATTTTTATCTCACCTACTTTTGTTTTTTATAAAATTAGTAAATAGTCAAACGTGCCAAAAAAGACAAAACACTATTTTTTCAATTCTATTGTTATTTCAAAAAATTAAATCAGAAAATAATAGTGCCTGATTTGCTTCTACTTTAATAAAGGAAAGAAAAAATTATAAAATTGGTTATTTTTCACATAGCCTAGTAACTGTCCATCCTTCAACGCAAAGAAGGCTGATGAAGATTCTCAATAAGAATATTGGCTTTTATAAATAGTTTTGTTTTGTCCATAATTAGATCTATTGGGTCATACTTCACGTTTTTAGATTATAGAATATTTTCAAGGATCGTTTAATTGATGATTCAAATAAATGATTTTTTCTTAATTTATGCGGAGCACTATTACAATGCTAAACACACGTGTATTTTCTAAATCAATAAACGTGGGTGTTGCACAATTCACACATAATTTATTTTTTTAGCTTTTTTTATATATATATTTCTATTAAGCTACCTTTTGAAAATTGATGCTTTCTTTCAATAATATGTACTTAAAACTTCAGGAATTTTAAATTTTCATTTCACTATTGAATAACTAGACCAAAGCTTAAGTAACACACTAATGTAACTTTAATTGATATTTTATGATCTTGCTTGATAGTGACGTTGGATATTAAACCAAATATATGAATTTAAAAAGTTATTTCTCTAGCTTAAACTTGGAGTAATATTCTTATTTTTCTTTAAATACTTGCCTTTGGTCACTGTTAACTCGCATTTGAATAAAATAAAAATACCATAATTTGCATGTGAACGGCTAAATAGTCAATTTCACGAATATATTTTATTTATTTTTATTTCGAATACGTATTATTATAAAAAAAAATGCTACGATTAGCTTTAGTTACGTTTTCATGTACATTTTAATTTACTTTGTAAAGTTCGTGAAAACACTCTTCGCGAAATTTCTGTGTGTCTACGGTAATATCTCACTAATTAAGACAGAGTATTTAACGACGTGTGAAGTCATCAACTATGTCCTCCCTAGACTGCCTTGAATAATTATATTTAAAAAAATGACTCTGACCATTAAAAGCGCTAAAATTTTTAAACAAGCTCAATCTTGGGTTGAGCATTATGCAACGTTTCTTAATGATGATTCAAAGGTACTGGATATATTATATAACAGGTTTTTCCACCTTCGAGTGGCATTGAAGCATCATTAATAAAATGTTGCGT
Organism: Timema poppense; assembly: GCA_902141375.1. Classification (NCBI taxonomy): domain Eukaryota; kingdom Metazoa; phylum Arthropoda; class Insecta; order Phasmatodea; family Timematidae; genus Timema; species Timema poppense. Next base: position 266,174 of record CABFOV010000009.1, on the reverse strand, counting down.
AATACCCTCCCCTAGAATTGGGCTTGTTTTATACTTTTTAATGCTTTTAATTGTAAAATCTGAACCAACAAATAGTTAGTAGTTTTGTGAAAGGTAGACCTAGCTCCCTTGTTTGTATCGTTACTACAGTCTAAGATTTGTACTTGAAGTTGAAATTCCCGTTCTAATCAAGTTAGACAAAAAATAAATTAATACTATAGTCAATGATACAGTATATTAATATAGAATAACCATTATTTATGAGGTTTAAGGCGTCAGTATCGCAATACAAGTGTAATATTTTTTTTAAAGTTGTTCAGTCTAGGTTCAAAGAATGTCCCTGCCAAGTTTTGTTAAAATTGGTCCACACATTTGGCAGAAATCATGAAACAAACAGAGGAATTAAATGCCAAATGACTAAGATAAAAACATTACATTCACTCTGCCTGCTCAATACATTTTCTAAAGTTCATCCTTTTGACTTGATAATATCTTTATTAAATTATCAAGTGGTTATTTTTTTTTTATTTAAAATAATTTCTGAGGGCAGTTTATTGTCATAGAGGAAAAGTAAGTAGCTACAATTATCTCCCCATATTAACCTAGATCCCCCCCAAAATTTTATGGTTCTCGATAAAGCCGTTTTCGATATTTGAGTTGCTGAAAATGAGGCCACAAACCCCACCAACCAAGCACCAAACTCTAATCCGCTTTACTTTCTGTGGAAGTCAGATAAATCTTTGATCATGTTATAGGATATGATAGCACTGGGCACTTGCTACTGGTTTGCTCAAAGGTAAAACTTCGTCAGACTAAATCACATGCACCGAGGTCGATTCTTGTCTATAGGTGTCTTTTTTATTTTTATATGAAGTATCATTGGTCGTGAACAACTATCTAAACACATTTAATAAGAAATAACTTATTATCATTGAGGTACCATAAAAGTTGAACACCGTATAACACTCAACAGTAATTAAAAACTAGCTTAGTTCAGACAAATGTTGATGTTTTCTAGAACTCAGCTCAAACAAATACGGGGAGTTTGTAAAACTGACAAATAAAAGTGTTGTAATCTAGTAATAAAACGAAACGAAGACAATAAAAAAAACAAGATTGGCGGTGGTTTGTGAAACAAAGGGACATTACGTTTGATAATGTTGGTCGTTTCTTTTTTTCTGTGGCCCAGCGAGACGCCAGATCTTAAACCTAGAGGAAATCGGAATGGTTTCAAGTGCTTACCCTGTAAAGGTCTTGGTTGCCATTTTGAGGGTAATTTTGACAATTGAGACATTGCAAAGCCGTTAAGTATTCAAATAAATAAAACTTCATTGAGGAGTATGAATATGTTAAAGCTTTTACCTCTTTTTTTTTACTCGTAAACGCTCTCTTAATATAATCATGATATCAAGGTTCTTTTTTACTGAGGAACTAAAATTGCACTTTATGACCACAAATTATATCAACAAATAAATCACAAACAACTCAACCTGTGAGAGTACGGCTAATATAACACCCGACTAACTAAAATATTGGGTTGCCACACTTCGAAATTCAAAAAAGGAAGATATTATGAAGGTGACGTCACCAATGTCACATTTATACCCTGTCACTTGGCTTGATTGTAATAATCTCAAAATTAAATGTAAGGTTTACTAGTTTATTATCAGATAATAATTTTGAGAACAATATTGAAGGATTTGGGAAAATTATATGCTTTGCCAAAAAGAAAACAAATACATTTATATTTTTTGTTTTAAAACAAACTGTTCATCATCTTAAATAATAATATTACTATAATTTGGCACTAATATGATACAAACTATCAGATTTCAGGAATTAATTTACATAAACTTATTGTCTTCTTTGAGCAAGTAACCTATATTAACATAAATAAATTGTAAGTATAACTATTATATTTGTTGTGTTATAACACTTTCCCCCATTAACCCTTCTATTGTAATATTTTATCACTATATAATTCTTATATAATTTTTTACCAAATTCCAGTTATAAGAGTGGAATAAATGAACCTATCATATTTATGTCTAACGAGTATTTCTTGTTGTCTTTGGCATCTCTTAATACTTCCTTATTTTATAGTATACGACATTTTTAATAGTCCAAATTTGAATGAGCATGCGTCAACGAGTAGTAGAGATCGTACTGGACTATAACAAACAGTATTTATAGTCTGTACTTCACCAACTATACAAGTTGTACAATTTTAAACGTCTTGCTTAAACATGAAGGATGTAACTGTCGGGTTAGAAGACTGTCCTTTGCTTGAAGCTAGACAGTTACACTTACACCTACCTAGTTATTTTATTAGACGGATAGCAGGATTAACCCTTAGACATATATTAAATATCTCCATCACTTAGAATCGAGCCAAAGGTCATTTAGGTTGGAGCAAGCTCTTAAGTCCCTAAATCACGAGAATTGGCTATATTAATTTTTTTTTATCTATTTAATAGTTTTGCTTATGTTTCTGTTATTGTTGTACATAATAGATTTTCGCTTGATTTACTAAGAATAATTGCACCTGGCTTACGGTACATTGGCATTTTTTTTTCTTGGCATTTTCGAGGACAAATCACTGGTTGGATGTTTATCTTATTTCCAACTTCCCAGTATAATTAATGTCTTGATATATCCAAGACGTCTTGGTCAGAGTACACTATGCAGTGAATTAATCTTCTTTCAAATTGCTCTGTATAAATAATGCCACTACACCTCTGAGATGTCCTGATTAGTATTCTATGTCGAGGCAGATAACTCTTACTTCAAACCCTCCAGTATAAAGAATGTCGTTATACTTC
>CABFOV010000009.1:235340-253225 GCA_902141375.1 Timema poppense | reverse complement strand
TATATATATATGTGCGCGCAGTAACTTATGAGCCACATATCCCAATAGGGAGTTTGTAAATACTTACGTTCCCATGTGATTTTGGTCAGTTTTGTTTTGATAGTTTTCCTGAACAAACTTTTCACACTCTATAGTCATAGCTACTATTCGATTCTTCGTCTTACTAGGGGTTTAATACTATTAATAATAATAAAATAGACACATATGAAGGGTATCTTCCTATCTGACAATAGTATTATTTTTATTTAACATTACACATTGTCACCATGTGACAACCTTACATTTTAAAACAATTTTAATTTTTATATGTTTTTTACTTTTCAAACAACATTGCGTGCTTATTTTAATTTGTTTGTATCTAATTGCATATATTTGACATTGATGTGGAACTAAAAGTCTCGATGCACTTTAAAAACTATACTCTAAAGTTGTCTTTACTCTAGTATTCATTTTATGTTAAATAATAGGAATGGTACAAAATAGTTGTCTGATAAGAAATTTGATATTTTTAAATTTAAAAGCTGGTTTTTAACGCCTATTAGATGAGGTTAAAGTGAAAGAATGTAAGGGTCAATATTTTAGTTATTTTCTTGCCAAAAAATCATTTTGCCAAAATGAAAATAAATTATTGCTTGATTATCCATGTTTAGTCAAAATTTATACATTATATTAGTTTCAATATTTCTTGATAATTATATATCATGAACATTGAAGAGTTCGAACCGAACATTAATCTTTATTTAAAAGATGTATGTTCAGTTTCCACGGTGAGCTTGACAGATATTAAAGAAGTATTTCTATATCTAGAGAAAATTAAATTAAAATTTGTTAATGAAACAAAATTTGATTTAGTCTGTTCAAAAACTATTTTTGCTATAAAAACTACAAAAATTAAAAATACTACACTTCACTACATTTCACCTTAAAATGATTTTAATCTCACATAATCTCAGAAATAGGCATATGCCTCTTATGTATTAATTTTTAAAATACCTTAAGCGGCACATTTAATTTTTGAGAATGTGTAAGGTTTGATTTGTTATGTGAAGCAATATAGGCATGAAACCAGTTCATATATTTGGTTCATAATAAAAATGCTTTCAATCTCTCGTTTTAATTTTGAGAGTATGTGAACCTATCTCAGACACTTTAAGTACTAATTCTAAAATTGTTGCAAATATTTGGTTACAATTAGTGCCTTTCAAATACAAATTCAGATTATTTTAGGAGTTGCACCTTAAGACCCGTCAGGGCTATTAGTATTTTATTATTTGAACGGATTAGAGATGAGTAAGCTAGTATTTGGGTTAAATTTATCCGCATTTGCATATAAGCTAAGAGTGGGAAGCCATTTATAATTTTGTCCATCACACCTAAATAGTGTTACAGGTTAATTGCATTTAATTACACAAATGGGACAGGGGACAAGAAGGTATAGTTTGTAGGAAATGTAGCCACATTTGGGTGGAGGGAGGGTAGGAAACCATTTAGGAAAAATCCACCTCGCAGGGAATTGAAACCCAACCTCCTTGTCATCATAAAACAATACTAGATTATTATGACAATCAGGTAGTGTGCGCACTGGTGTGTGTTTCCCATGATAACCATTATATAAAAATGAAAAACGTCTCTGAAAGCTGACGTACGGATTTTTAAATAGTGTGAAAGTCAACTAACCCCGGTTCCCCCTATATTTGTTAGATTAGAAAGAGACTGGTTTGCTCTTTGATAGCTGGAAGAGAAAAGTTACAGAGTTTTAGCGGCAAGTTTGGTAACGTTCCCAGGAGGTTTGACGGATGATTGCTAGAAACTCGAGTCCAACTCACTCGACCCCAAGGACACGGGCACGCACAAAAAGAAAGACAAACTCTTCTTCAGAAAAGATTGGATACGCTATACCTAGAATATCTAAAGCACTTTGTCGTTACCTGTTAACTCAACTTCCACTTCACGTTTTATAAATATAAATGATTTGTCTTTTATTTTCACGGCGTTATTTATTTTTTAATGCTATCTTTACGAGTTTCTTATCACAAAAGTTTTCTGTAGTTCTCATATTTGTGGTTGTCAACATATATAGCAATTAAAATGTATTTCATTCACTGAAGTTATAGATTAATGTAATAGGCTACATTGATAAACGGGTCCTCTGTTGTTTTTACCTCTGCCATTTGATTCGCTGACAAATGAGAGTGGCTTTTACTGACTTGTTCTATGAAACTATAAAGGCACGAATTGGCAACTTTAATTCGCTCTAGGATAACTACACTTGATTAGTAAAATACCATTTGCGAAATACGAAACTGATTCTGAGTGACTAGTTTTTAAGCCTGTCGGCCGGGGTTCAATCCTCGGTCCCGGCAAAGATTTATCTGATTACCAAACCCTTCCTTCACCTCTGACAAGACATTTTGTGAATGTGAGGAATGCCAGGCCTCCACCGTGGTTCGGATTCCACGTTAAACTGTAGGTCCTTCATTTCATCTCACTATCACCCTACCATTACACATTAGCGTAAGTGCGTGTAACCCAAACGGGTAGTAAGACGCGGTGCTAATAATAATAATAATAATAATAATTTTAAGCCTCTCTCTCGCTAATCAACCCAACAAAACCTAGCCTTCAACTGCGAGTATTGGCGGCTGGTGATGTAAAAACAAGGGTGTTCACAAGATCAAAATTGTAATGAAACATATTTTGCAAATATATACATATTTAGTTTGATTATATCAAGACAATAGAAACATGTAAAGTCTAAGTAAATCAACACAGAATATGTATTCATATAAATAGCCTACATAAATTATATACATATTTAAGTAGGCCTACAAACATACATAAAATGTAACTATTTAGATCTACTTACCAAAAATAGACACCATAGTGGAACAGGCAAGGTAAGCTCTCTACACTTCAAGTCAAACGAAGAGTACCTAAGTTTACCTCGCCTAACATTGACAATAATGTCATTCTTGTGAAAATGTGAATTTTCAAACTTTTAATTTGTCTTGCCTATATGAAATAATCTAACTAGCCATACTTTGTAAAATGTTAACTTGGAATTTGCGTTTGTAATAACATTTTTTGTTTTTCAAACTTTTTTAATTAAATTTGGTTTATCAAAGGGAGAGCTAGTCAAAACACTAAAATGTTTACAGCAACGGAGCACACATTTCACAGGTTATATCTCCATAAGAGCCACGTAATTCAGTCGTGCGCATGCGCATTAGCACTTCAAATTTAGCAAATAATAAATTATTGTTTGTAAGATACATCATTCCCTTGAGATAAACCTGTTAAATTGTTGCATAGACCATGGCTTTTTATCCAATTATGTGACTGCTAACCAATTTCATTACATCGACACTGTTCAATATTTACTAAGCGCACAAGTAGGATTATCATACTGCCTATTTTTATGTTTACTGTGTAGTGGTTTTCCCGAATGCATCAAACTGTTTAAAATCTCTACTGAGTAGTTGCATTTTTACTGCTCATCCTTACAGTCTGCCGATTTCATACTAATTTATCAATGAACCTCTCCTTTTAAAATAATAAATAACTCTTCATTTATTTGCGCAACTTATTTATTTAATAGACACAGAAGGGTCATTTGAAATGTCATTTGGACTCAGGCATTTTATTTCCAATGACCTTGAACAGCAAAATTTATCCCTGATTTCTGGTGGAACACTTATAAAAGACATGTAAAATCGGATTTTAAAATAAAAATATGTTGTTTACAAAATGAAAGTATTAAAGTTTTGTCAAAAATCACGGACAGCTTTCTATTAGCCCTCCACGGATATTCAAGTATATTTAATTAAAATTATACCATACTCATCCATACCCATTAGCGTTATTAAAATGTGCTTAGCTCGGGCGTTTAGTAGGGTGTGTTGTAAAAAAGTGTAAGGCATAGTGGCGCAGATACGCACAAGCTATTTTTATTAAATTAGTGTAGATGGTTTTCTAATGTTATTTATTACTTTATATTTTAATTCTACAAAGTAGTAAATGTGAAATATTCGTTTAATGCGACTGTAAACAAATATGTTTGTGTTCCCATATTATATTACTAATTTGTTTTTGTAGGCTTACACATTTTAAATGAAAATAATTGGTTGGTTTTCAATATTTCACAAATTGACGTTTTAGTGCTACGTGACATTTCATCGGCTTTAAAAATGTAACTCTAAATAAACTCGTGCACTCTGCTATATTTATTTTCGACTAAACAATGCGTGGTGATAATGAATTAAGGTTGTTGTTACAATTGATTAAACACAATTGTGTGTTGAAATTGCACATCACTATTATGCTTTGAATACTTCTCATGATCCAATTATTTGCCTTTCCCTTGTTTTCCTTGTTTACTCGAGGGCAGTGGAGATGAGATACATTATACGTCAACTTTATCAGCATTTAAAGAGGAACTATACAACCTTAAACACTTGATTATATTACGAAGGATGAGAACGTTACTTGATGGACATTATAGGAGTTTTGATTTGGTCACCCTTTGATATAAAATAATATACCGCCAATAATTAGAAACGGTGAAGATAGGTTGCTCTATATTTATATTTGATGTTGAAATAAGTATTATAAATATTATTCATTTATCTCGGTCAGCAAGTTGTTGACAACTCGCCTGATTTCAAGAAATATAAAACTCATAAAATACAAAACAATATTTCTTACCGGTTGTCCTCTTCTAGGGAGTAGAGGAGGTTTCATAATGATGAGTTATATACCCTCTACTCATCACAATACGTTGTTGGAGTAATCAAGTCTCATAGTTTACGACGGGCAGGACAGGCTGCGTAATTAGCGCTAGCACTAAATAATAACAATAACAATAAAAAATGTTGATAACATTTTTTTTTACTAACTTTGATGTTATTTATGTTCCCAAAACACCGAGACAATATCAATGTTTCGATTAAAAGTAAAAAATGACAAATATGACCATGCCGATGTGAATCTTCAAAAATAGCCATTCACCATTTGCTTCTTATGACCCGCCTCGGTGGCGTAGTTGGCTAATGCGCTTGTCGTGTTGAGCTCGACTGCTGAGGACGGTGAGATCGAGGTTAGAATCTCAGTCGGGTGAACTGGGGGTAGTTTTTCCTAAAATGGTTTTCCACTCTCCCTCCACTCAAATGCGGGTTCACTTCCTCTAAATCAACCTTCCCAATTCCTAATCCATTAGCGTAATTAGTACCTAAAGCGTATAACCCGAACGGGTAGTAAGTCGCGGTGCTAAATAATAATAATAAATGCTTCTTATGCGTCAATAATATGCCCACTACTAATATTTCGGCGAGATACTCCACTTTCCATCGCTCGAAGCCCGGCCACCAGAGAGGCTTCCCCCATCATGCCAACACTTCTCCTCCGCTCGCACGACCGAGCACCCGAAGCAACAAACACCCCGGTATTCAGACGCGTTTTTTAGGTATTAAATCAGACTTTGCTTAAATTTCACTATATGAGGGTTGTAGATAAACTATTCGCGAACAAATAGCGCTTTAAAAAAACACTCTTTGATCATTATTGGCCGCTTACAAGCAGTTTTTCGGGAACACCTGTTTTTACACACTCACGATTTCAGCAAAAAATTATTATTATTTTTGCACTAAATTGTTATTGTAGGTAGGAACAGACAACAGCTACTATTTAATCCTTGAAACAAGTTTTTGTGATAATTAAAACCCCTCTAAATAAATATCCAAAATGGCAATTTTTCGTGGTTTTGATATTTTATTTAAAAAAGTTGTGGACCGATTTCAATCGACCAGGGCTAATTTTTTTCGTTTTTTAAGCGCTATCACAAACTATTTGGTGTTTTTTTTAAAGTTCACACCTTAAAAGTTAAAATACCAGTTTTCGGCACATTTATGATTTTTTTAAATGTAAAATCTACAAGCCGATTCAGTCCAAAGTATATACATTCGATTTCTAAGATCTTTCTCCCAATTATCATGATGATAAAGTGTATGGTTAATTTATTTTAAGAAATTAATATTTTTCGCTATCTTACCTGGACTAATTCCCATCTTTCCGCAAGTGTGTAAACAGCTGCACCACTATGAGGCGTGGACTCACTGTATGTACTACTTTATTTTTATTATTATTAGCAGCGCGTCTTACTAACCGTTCGGGTTACACGCACTTACGCTAATGTGTAATGGTAGTGTGATTGTGAGATGAAATGAAGGACCTACACTTTAACTTGGAATCCGAACCAAGGTGGAGGCCTGGCACTCTCCATATTCGCAAGTTGTGATTAATACACGTCTTGTCAGAGGTGAAGGAAGGATTTGTCAATCAGATAAAATGTACTACTTTAAAACTTCAGCGTACGTATGAATTTCTCTTTAGTGTTGCTGTTTAAATTGGTAAAAATTCTAAAATATTAACGTTTAATGTATACATCTTATTTGTAAGTTTATTTGGCCAAATCAACTGAACTCCAAAGAGTAATTGCATAGTACATTTTAATCTTAAATCCAAAGAGAAACTAAATTTTGTTTTGGTTGTTTTACATTCACATAAATAATAATTATTTAACAAATAAAACTTACACCTAGGTAATGTTCAACATCTTTGTGGGATTTTATATTACATATTTATATGGATACATATTTGTACTAATAAGGTTAACTCTCCTATTAAAAGGAAGAAATTACTAGTTAAAATGGTATACATTAAACAAAAGCACATAACCGCCTTTTTAATTGTTAAGAAATAGATATCATTATATTTATTATAATTGTGATATCTTGTTTTGTTTGTCCCTACCGCTCTCATGACGGTTAGTTGTAAACACATTTAGTTTTCAGTAAACTTTGAACATTTTGAACCAAATATCTGGGTTTATAGTGGTTCACTAAAATCTACTTAGTGAAAACCCAAGGTATGCACCTCGGTTGTATTTTTAAAAACCAATTGTGTTGAGCTTGATGCCCTAGACCACGTAGCCACTGAGAAATGCATCTTTAAACGTCTTTAAACAAACACACCCCTTTTAAACTTTAAGTAGATAGTGACATTTTTAGAGTATACACCTTAGCCTCTTTTTTTACATCCATAGTGAGCCAAGCACATTATACATCGGGACTACCTATTCGGGTAGCCAAATATGTAACCAAGAGACGTAGACAGCTAGAACTTGTTATTAGCAGTTTTTTTGGGGGGGATAGTATCTTAGTTTTTGTTACTGCACATATTGTGAGACTGAAGTATTAAACTGCGTGATTGCTGGTGTGGAAGGATGCCAAACGAAGGGACATTAAAATTTTAAACTTTGTATAGCTAATATATTATTTAAGAAAACTAGTTTATGTTAACTTGTTTTTTACTTTTATCCTACTAGTTATATAATAATGAAATGTCTGCCTTTTGTGTTGGCTAATTATAAATTACGTCCACCATTTTGTTTTAAGATAGTGGTTAAGAGACACTTCTTTTTGGCAGTTTTCCCAACTTATATTTAATGGATTTTCATTGTATAAACTTTAAAAGGTTCATATAAATAATTATACTAGACATTACAATCCATCTTGAAAAAAAAAATGTTGGGTTCATAACACTTCTTTTTAACCTGTTCATAGCTCTAACTCATGTACCCGCACAAACTTTCTCGCTCTATTGTTTAAAAATGGAGATATTTACTCAAAATTCATACTATAATATACACTAGCGAAATCTAGAACAAATTGAGCTATGCATACATAAAACATTTTTTTGACTCACGGTTTTAAATGTTATAATTCTATTTTAAAAAATTAACGTCTCCATTTGTATGTTTGAACCAATGAAAAATATCGATGTAGGGGTTACCAAGGGTCAACACTTCGTATTAAAATTTTGACTTCTGGTTAAAATTTTCGGCATTTTATTAGGAGATGAATAGCTTATGGTTATCGAATTAGTACTAAATTTATTAATTATAAATTTTGATCAATAAAATAGGTAATTACTGACAATTGAGTTTAAAATGAGAGAAAGATAAATGCTGTACCAGGGGTGGATTCAAGATGAGGGAATGGGGAGCCCGCGCCATTTTCAAGAAATTAAACCAATTAAATCATTGTTAAAGTTATTGCTAGTTTTTTTGTCACGTAATACTATCTCATTAATCAGATTTAATTTTAAAAATTGTTATTGGTAATATTAATAAATGAGTAATATACGGTAATTAATATAAATACTTAGACAATCACATTAAGTTTTAAAAGGGTGAAAATAGGCATTTACGAAATCACCCAAATTTATGTTGCCTTGTCACCTTGTTGCACAAACCTTTTTAGGTTTAAATTTATTTTATCATTTTTATTATTACTATTTCACTCATTAATAATAAATAAAGATATTTAAAATAATTTATATTTAAATAAAGTGCTTTAAACAATTTTTTTGAATAATTCCACACACATAACGTGTTAGTATGGATTAGTCGTAAAATTTCGATTCAGAATAAAAATGTCTAAAAAACCTATTTTGATGGTAATTGTTATAATGTTTAAACTTATTTCTCTCTTAATAATCCCTATTTGTTGATATTCTTATTATTTGCTTATAATAAATTTCAATACTAATCTCAAATTTCGAGTTATACCCTTCATTAGAGGATTATTCTCAAGTTTACCGTTGCACTGAAAAATTACATAAGGATATACTCTCAAATTTTAAATTATTTCTATGTCAAAATATCTTGAGGTGTCTCCCATCCCCCCTCCCCAACGATCTTGATGGGAGCACACGCGTCCATACCCCTCCCCCTTCACGAAAATCCTGGATTCACCCCTGTACTTTATAAACATTACCTCTAAGGGGTTAAAGAAAAAAACATCAACTTCTTGAAAGACTTACTTGTTTGATTACTCTATGTCATTAGAGAATTATTGCGTTAAAACTTAAAAGTAGTATCTCTTTACAACTAGAGCTCACAAAATGGTATTCATATATTTGCCAATGTCTCCGAAACTATTGGTTTTATAAAAATATAATTTTCACGGGAAAATGAAAAAAACCCATTTTGTTTATAATCTTAATCAACGCCTAGACACGAATTCTAATCAAAATAGTTATTGCCGATTTTGAGAAAATAGAAATTTTATCATTTCAGCCTTTAGTAAACTGTTTTTAATTTTAGGGTTAGACAGACACACAGACAAACGGCGTTGCAAAAACGACCTTTTAGCGTACGGGGGGTCATGGAACATTGACATTAATCAACATATCAGGTTATATTTTTTTGACAGTCAAAATACTTTTACCTTACAGTCTTGGAAAAATTAGAAAATATTTATTTTTGCGTATTTCTTGAAAATTATTGGTTTTATACAAATATATTTCAAGTAAAAGCTGTTAACTATTAATAGCTCTACATGTATGTAATGATAAGTAATTTCATATACTAAAGAATTATGGAGATAAAATTAAAACTCAGAATATACGCATCAGACCGAAACCCTTAAGTTATTTTAACGAAAATTTGAGAGTAGCCATTTGGTTTGTAAGATTGATCAAAGCTCAGAAATTAAATTTAATCAAAATTGTTATAACCAATTTCGATAAAATCAATTTTTCTCTTTCCGCCCTAAAGAAACTACCATTAATTTTAGGGTTGAATATCCAATTTCAATAATTCCTCTGGGTAACCCTATGGAAACCATAGATACCAAGTTTTAGCCCAATCGGTAAAATAGTTTGGGCTCTAGCCTGAGGTACAAACTGGCAGACAGATGGCATTGCGAAAACATCTTTTTAGGGTTGGAAAGGGGGAGGGGGGGGGTTTCATGAAGCGTCGACATCCATCCAAATATCAAGTTCAATTTTCTTGGCGAACACAATACTTGCTTTACCTGTAAGGTAGCGAGAAAGTAACATTTTTTACTACGGGTGTACACCTTATGGTTATTGAATTGCTATTAATTTCCTCATTTATAAATTTAGACCAATAAAATAGATAAATATTAGCTATTGAGTATAAAATGATTGAGATGGATCATTGCGGTACAAACATTTCTCCTAAGAGACTGAAAGAAAGAGAACATACACTTTTTGAGGGACTTACTTATTCCTTACTCTATGCCATTAGAGAATTTTTGCGTTAAAACTTGAGTAGTTTCTCCTTACAATTAAAACCCACAAAATTGTATTAATATGTATATTTGCCAATATCTCCGAAACTGTTGGTTTTATAAAAAAAAATACGAATTTCATATAAAAATTGTTTATTTTTAATAGTACAACAATTTTGCAACGACAAGTTATTTGGTGTCTCAAATAGTTATGGAGATACGGACATTTCCACCTCTGTAAAGTACCCAAAAATCATTTTCATGGGAAAATAAAAATAACCAGTTTGTTTATAATCTTAATCCACGACTATATATGCATTTTAATCAAAATCGTTAGAGCTGATTTTGAGAAATACAATTTTTCCCCTTTTCGCTTTTTATTAAACTACTCTTAATTTTGGGGTTAATAAGACACACAGACAGACAGCATTGCAAAGACTACTTTTTAGGGCTTGAGGAATCATGATACGCCAATATCCTTCAACATTTCTGGTTAGATTATTTTACGGTCGCAAGTGTTCGTAATGTTCTAAAAGTAAAAAAAAAATAAAAAAAATATTTACGTGTAACTTGAAATATATTGATTTTATAAAATATGTTTTGACTAAAATATTTGTATTATGAATAGTTCTATATATTTGCAATGATAAGTAATTTCATATATAAATAGTTTCGAAGATATAAAAAAATGAGAATTTACTCATCAGACCGGAACCCTTAAAGTCATTTCGCCGAGTAGCTATTTTGTTTCCAATATTTATAAATGTTTTGAAATAAAATTTAATCAAAATCGTTGGAGCTGATTTTGAGAAAATATACTTTTTCTCTTTTTTCCCTTAATTAAACTACCCTTAATTTTAGGGTTAGATATCCAATTCCAAAAATCCTTCGGGGCAACCCTATGAAAACCCTAGATACCAAGCTTTAGACCAATCGGTACAATAGTGTAGGCGTTAGTCAGAGGTACAGACGGACGGAAAAAAACCCTTTTTTGAATTTGGGGGTGTGGGGGGTCATGAAACGCCGAGATTTATCAAAATCTCGAGTTTGATGTTATTGACGATCACAATACTTTCTCTACCTGTAAAATAGCGATAAAGTAAAAATATCTATAGAATGTGTATTTGTTTTTTTATATGTATGTGTGTTTTTGTGTTTGTGTGTAAGTGCTGTAACTTCAAAACAAAAAGACCTAGAAAGCTTAAATCACACCTACGTATACAAATGACATGTTGTTTGTCTTTTTCTGCTCAAACAGGCTCAAATCTCTATACTTTTAGGATACATAGAAAAAATTAAAAAATGCAAGGAATTCTTACTTCAAATACCTCAGCTCCAACATATTCGAAATTTCCAAGTGGAGTGTTTAAAATCGTTTCTCACTGAACTTGATTCAATTTCCCCATGGTCTAAAACGTCAAGCTTGCAATAGACTAGACTGCTGATGACGAGGAGGTCGTGGCTAGATTCCTTGTCAGATGTACTGAAGGTGGATTTTCCTAAATGGTTTTATATTCTTTTTCCACACAAATGCAGTTTCACTTTAAATTTAACTTTCCTCATCTCTTTAGCATAATTAATACGATATTATATTCTTATAGCCTTAAAAGGTAGTAAGATGTGGTGCTATGAAAAATAAAAACTCCTCACTGAGATATAAGATTGTCAGATTGTAAAATCCATCCCTAACACCCTGAACAAAATTGAAATTTTAAATTAATTATCAGAAAAGGGGGAAAGAGGTCCTCCTTAAAAATTTCCTAAATTAATAGAATAAAACATTTTTCTTATGGTAGAAAATTGAAATGTTTAAATATATGTTTAGGGAAAACCTTAAGCAACCATAAGTGTCTGAACATGTATACTTTTTTGCTCTTTGTTAAACTGTGATTCTCTTGTCTTCAATATGTGTTTAAAACAAAGTGGATAATTTATTTTTTATATATTTTATGATCGTTCTTAGGCAAATGCTGTGTTCTATGGATAGCGTTTGTTTGTGTTGTCCGTTTATAGGCTGATAAATGTTTTGTTTCAAGGATTATTATTAAAATATATTGGTTTGCATATTTGTTTTTGATTTGAAAATTGTATAAAGTGTGCAGCCGGATGTTGAACATCATAATTCAATATATTTTTTATATAAATCTGTCCGAATGAATTATTCGAACACTTCTGAACATCTTAAAAATATAAAATTTGGCATGCTGATAGGTTTTAGGATAGTATTCTCTAGGAAAGTCCTAAAATTTAAAACTCGAAATGTCACATTCAAAATATTTGTTCGAATTAGACTAAAAAACATTGAAAATGAATAATTCCTTTTCTATACTGTAAACTCTTTCATTTTCTTGTAATTTTAATTTGTTTTAACTCTTTAACAACCAATTATTTATGCTATGTTAATCTTCTTTCTTTTTTAATTAGCACCATTAATCGAGAGTACAAAATTATGTATAGAAACGTTCTAGCTTAGTAGTAAAATTGTTATTTAGATTTTAATACATATTTAGATAATCTAATTTTTTTAAATACTGTGTTATTGTCAGCATACTTTTAATGTTTTGTAAAACAATTTGAAAAAATAAATAATTAATATTTATAGATGATTTAAGATTTGGCAACTTTTCCCTGTGATTGATTATATATGCTACGAGTAAAGTCCGAACCCGGCTCAAGTCAATATTATCCAGCTAATATTGACATTATCCAAAATACTTAGATAATGTTGAGTGAGAGGCGATTGATTCTTGTTTTTCGAAGTGTATTCAGATAATATTGGCACTATCCCCCCGAATTTGTATTGGCAATTTCTATGGTCGAGGCTAGGCTAGGCTAGTTAAATTAGTTATGTTAGGCTAGATTAACTTAGATTAGTCTAGGTGAGTTTAGGCTATGTTATATTAGTTTAGGCTAGGTTAATCTAGGTTAGGTTAGTGGAAAATAAAGCATAAAATGAGGCATTTCGAATGTTAGTGCACTGCTACAGTCCAATTTCTAAATATTGTTTCAAAATAATATCCGTATTGAAACGTACTTAGCTTTATAAATATTATTTCACGTTATCCATGTCTTGCTGGCTAGTGTCGATATTATCCGGATAGGGTCGTAAATGAGATAAGTTACTTTTTATTTCTGGCTTTTTCCACTGCACCGGACTAATGCTGACATCTCCCGGTTAATCTCAGCAATATCCATATTTCGCACATTACCCGTAACATAATATATACTATAAAGAACAAAGCTACTTTATAGATTCTTTATGTGAAGAATGAGTAAACCAGCCAGGTTTTCCTGCACAAAATTTTTGAGGTGTCCTCCCTTCCTTTTGGGTAGTATAAATAATAAGAACACCAAATAATACATTTTTTAAATGTTTGTCTGTTTGTCCATTTGTTTGTTTCCAGTAAACCCAAGAAATATTCTTCAGATCGTGACGGGAATTCTTCTGTTGTGTTCTTTATTTTCCTGAGAACCGTGATAGACTATACCACCACGCTAGCTCATCATCGAGTGAAGCGGTGTCGAAAAAACGGGCGTAGGCAATGAACATTCGTCGTGGCTGGTATTGCGGGTACATAAGATTATACGAGACGAGTTATGAATTGTGGTGTGGGTAAAGACGGGATGACGGAGATTTTGTGTTTCTTCTTGAATCTTCGTACGCACATAAAACACTACCTTTGAAGTTTCATTCTTTTCTAGCATTTGAAGTTGTCTGATGTGTTGATGAATTGTTAAATGTGAGCGAAGCTGCGGGAAAATGATAGTTTTAAATAACCTTCACTCAGGAAATTTTTGAAACTTGAATGTTTTTGGAAGTTATAATTAGTAGTGCTCGTCTGTTTTTGTTTTTTTTGAAAGTTTTCATGTTCTTTCTGTCAGTCGCCGTCAAACAAAACTAAATAAGTTTGACATTGAAACCACGTGGCCACCGGTGCGGACCACTATCAGTATCGCTCGAGAGGAAAGAACCAGGACACGCAATACTCTGAGCTAATAGGTCTTTCTCTCTAAATTGTCCCCAATTATCCCCTCCACCCTTTGCCCTCACCCTAGTCTTGGAGGTGTTTCATCAAGTCTTGACTGACACACTTGAGCCTCGAGGATAGTTTGTCTGGCACGCTACGTCCCACAGGTTGGTCAACGACTTGCGGGACCACCAAACTAGGCTTTTTGTAAGAGTTTGGAAACTGAACATGAACCTTACACCACGGTGTTATTAAAGAGTTCAAATACAGAATGTTCTCGAGTAACAGGTAAATTATTATCTGGACACCATTTTAAACATGGCATCCAATGAAATGATAGGGAGTGATGTCATGTTGGTTCATTGATCTAAATACCAGCCCCGTGCTGTAGTGGTCAGTGCTCCTGGGTATGTGCTTACGGGTGCCGGGTTCGATTCCCAGCTGGTACTTTGGGTATTTTTACCTAAAGGGGAACAACTCCAACGGTCATCAGGGTTCGGTTAGTTTGGTTTAAGTTAGATTTAAGTGTTTCCATTGGTTTAACAATCTCATAATCACTATCGCCATCATCTCATCTCTTCCGAACGTTGAAAGAGCCTCTACGGCAAGGTCGTCCTCTGGGAAACGGTACGTTAGTACTGGGTAATCTTTCAACTACTAGAATATGAATGATCTAGCCTAGACCTGAAATATTATTATTGATCTAAATCATTTGAACGCATTATTTAACAATGTTTAAAGTAACCACCCTCTTTGGTGTAAACGTGTACAAAGGCGCTAGCTTCATTTTGTCTGGTTGCTGGTGAAGGGGACGTTGGGTTTTGAATACTGATCGGTTATCTGAGGTGGGTTTTACTTAAGTGGTTTCTTCCAAGTTCTACCGTTTTCATCCCTTTTTCAGTGAGTATTTTATTTTATGCCGTGTTTCACTGCCCATCCGGGCAAATTAACACTATTAGGGTAGGAATGAGAAATGCATAATTTAGAGGAAATGTGCCCGTATTTGGTTTAGGGTTGGTAGGTCACTATTTAGTAAAAATCACCCTCAAGACAGCCGAATATGATTTGAACCCCGACCACCCTGTGACCTGCTATACAGCATATTCTGAGGGCGATCTCTTAGACCTCGATATCATTGATGCGGGTAATCTTCAGGCTGCTTTGAATGTTACCTTGCATATTCCGGCATATGGAGTTGACTTCTGCTTTATTCATTTGCTTAAAGGGGATTTTTGAAGTTCTTATACCAGCAGTTTTAATATCTGTTAAGGGTTTTCAGAAATTTAATGAAAATCCTTTATCTTCATTTAAGAGGTTTTTCATATAATAAATAAGTATATATATATATGTATACACCCTTATTTTAGTAGGAAGAGCAGTAAATGACCGTCACAAATGTTGTAAAACTACTTTCATATTTTCATATCTCAAATAAAGTTAATTATATCTTTAACTTTTGATAGATATTATCATCACCTATAAAATAATAATAATTATTGATCAAAGAACTACCGGTAGCAATGTTAAGCTGGAAAAAAATAATTGTATTTTCTAAAACTGTTCTTCATACCAGAATCAGGGTGTAGGTAATGATGTGTCGAATTAAGGAAGATATAAAACAAATGAAGGCTAAGCTTGGACGTGCTTTGATACTTATGGATAATATTTATAACGAGTAATTTGAATATTCTTTGGAATATAGTTATTTTCCAATGATTTCTGAATTTTTGAAAGCCTTAAATAATATTTCGGCCAATTTAATTTTTTTAACATCGGGTTTTACTAGCCGTTCGGATTGTTCGCTTATTTACTAATTACGCTAGTGGTTTTAGGGAATGGGAAGGATATATTCAGAGGAAGTGTACCCACATTTCCTTGAAGAGAGAGTGAAAATCCCTATTGGAAACTCCCTCAATACACCCAACCGAGATACGAACATCGATATCCCTGTCATCGGCAGTCTAATCTACTGCGAGAGTAGCACGTTAGGTCACGTGGCCACCGAAGTGGGTGCCAATTTACTTCTTAAAAAAAACCCACCCCGTCTTACTATTGCTAGCTATTAGCTCGTTTGTAAGCACGATTCACAAAACCTTAGAGAGTGGCTTATATTACTCGTTTCGGTGGGAACTAAAAAAATAGTAATTTTGGACTGATAAAAGTTTTGTTTGCTGAAAATGGAGAGGCATAGATTCAAATCCTGGCTGAATGTCTGAGGGTAGTTCTTCCTAAATTGTTTCCCAATTTACCTTGATGGAAAAGCTGGTACAGTTCCTTTAAAATTCACTTTCCTCGTCTCTACTATTAGTGTAGTTAAATGCGATTACCCCAGATTGGTAGTAGGACGTGTTGGATCAGAAAAATAAACTAGTAACACATTTTTAAACTCCTTCTTCTAAAATCAGATGTACGAGTATTCGTAGCTGCGATTGAACACTATTCTACTATAGCAGTTCCCTACTTCTTCAATATTTTGCATGGCAAATTTAAAAAAAGAGTAATCAAGGTCACCTGACTGGTTTACTGAAGCCGTACTGCATTCCCCTTCGGCGTAAAATTCTTGCAATACATCAAGTTGCAGTCACGTTTACCTAAGGATGTAATACTTTAGTGTAGTAAAGGCATAAACATTGTTCAGCACAGCTTTACCTTTTGGTTGGTACCTTATTTTATTATTAGCACTCCGTCTTACTACCCATTCGGGTAATACGCACTTTTGTTAATGTGTAATGGTAGGGTGATTGTGAGATGAAATGGAGGATCTCCAGTTTAACGTGGAATCCGAACCACGGTGGAGGCCTGGCATTCCCCACATTCACAAGTGGTGATTAATATACTTCTTGTCAGAGGTAAAGGTAGGGTTTGGTAATCAGATAAATCTTTGTCGGGACCGAGGTTTGAACCCTTGACCCCCAGCACAGAAATCTGACATCTTACCCCTAGACCACCAGGTCACCGTACTTTAATTTAATTGTGAGGTTTTGTTATATCACATGGATGTAGAACGTTCTTCTACTGTACGCTTTGTATACCTGCTAAGATAATTTCTATTTTTCTAAAAATAATTAGTGAAGATAATTTAAACAAATCGTTATCCTTTTGTTTAATATAGTCGAATATTTTGACTATCGGTCATTATCAGATATGGTAGGAAACACAAAATAAAAAAACTAATCTTTGAAAACTATAATTAATAGATTTGTATATACAATCTGTTAATTTAGCTTTATTAGTTATTCCATATTAAAAATAGATAAGCTAATAACTAACTTTTTAACACTATGTCATCAACTTTTATTTTATAATTTTATTTTAGCTACATTATAATTATATAGCCTATATGTGCGTATGTACACACATTAATATACTTCCCTATTATATATTTAGTTTAAGCATTTAAAAAGAAATAACTAATACATTTCACTGTATTAACTATTTATATTGCTATTCTTTATCACGTTTGCAAGACATTAATGAAGAAACAGTAACTATAAAAATTTTTGTAATATATAATCCTAATAACTTATTAGAAGAGATTTTTTTATTCGATATTCACTTTCATAATACACAGATTTTAACATCATATGGCTTACACACTAATGTAACGTAGGGCAGTAAACTGAGTATTATACATACATCATTAGTGTATGGTCTTTATTTTTACTAATTTTATAGCAGTATGAGTTTGTGAATTACTAGTATTTATCTCGCTAGCATAACTCGGAATCGAACAAAGTGTTAGATGGATATAACTAATTTACAAATCATAACGTTTAAACGCTGATAATTGCTAAGTTTTCTATAGCACTTATTTGTCATTGAC
>CABFOV010000009.1:172650-235241 GCA_902141375.1 Timema poppense | reverse complement strand
CCCCCCCCAACACACCCTACACTCTGCTGCTTTCAACTCATCTCTCCACTTTTTAAACTATATATTTACACCAATAGGGTAAAAAGGTCAACCTTTAGCAGAGAAAGTATACCCGAGATTTCATGGAGGTAGAATTAGAAATAATTTAAGAAACATAAACTCCTTGTACCTTGTCGTGAACTTATCATTGACCTCCTTATCACCTTATTAAAGATGAAACTGATGAATTTGTCCTCTCGTTCCCGTCGGTGCGGGATATTACTCGTGAAGAGAATATTACTACTAATTTAATATTAGTTATAATTTTAATGAACTTTCTGAAAACTTTTTAAGGAAAATATAATAACTTTTATAAGATTTTTATATCATTTAAAGCGAATTCAATAATCGATAGCACTGTTAGAAATAACAATTGTAAGCAAATAAAAGTTGCTCAAATAGGTTTAGGGGCGGGAGGGTTAGGAAGAGATTGAAAGAACCAAACTTACTCCTGGCCTCTTTTTATATATTTTATATTAGTTTTGTTAGACTTTACAAGTTGATGGGCGTTCCTTAGTGCATTCTGTCATTCTTATTTTAAAATTTGTGTTTGTTTAATATTATAGTTATTAATCGGATAAGACGTGGTCAACTCTTTTCAAATTCATTGATCCCTTCTTCCCAATTCGCTCATCCCTTCCATGAAAGCTATGAAGTACAAGTGCTGACTAGGTCACCCAATCTTCTTCTTGGGATCTTGGCGGAGCTGATGGAATAGTCGACATTCGGAGCAGGTGCGACGAGTTCTTGATGGAATGGCGAGGTAGTGGCTTTATCCCAAGATGTCAGGACTGTAAGGAAGGCTGGTTCATCTTGCTCTGGGTGAGATACCAAGGTATTGGATCCCTCCCATTATGTCAAAACTATGAGGAAGGCTGGTTCATCTTGTTCTGGGTGAGATACCAAGATACTGGATCCCTCCCATTATGTCAAAACCACGAGGAAGGCTGGTTCATCTTGTTCTGGGTGAGATACCAAGGTATTGGTTCCATACCAAGGTGTCAAAAGAAGGGTGGCTCATCTTGTTATAGTTGAGATGATGAGGTATCGGCTCCATACCAAGATGGATTATTAAGGAGGATGGTTCATCTTGTTCTGGGTGAGATAAAAAGTAATGGTCTCCATCCCAAGATGTAAAGACTAAGGGAGGCTGGTTCATCTGGTTCTAAGTGAGATGAAAAGGTATTGACTTCATCTAAGTTGTAAATATTATAACAAGTTCATGTTCTTTTTAGTCTTTGCAATCCTTTCATTACTTGGTATGACTTAAATCTGCCTCATTTTCGTAGCTATATTATTTCACTGAAACATGCATATCCTCAGTATTAGTAAACAAATATGTTTTATGTCATTACAATCCATCGTAGCCGGGAGGCTTGAAAGGTTGACATCAGTTTCAAAAGTATATTTAACTCTTAATTTAAAATACATACATTTTTTTGACGGCATTTATCAAATTTTGTTCAGATTATATGCTTATGTACTAATCACGCTAATGGTTTTAAGAATTATTAAGGTTATATTTAGAGGAGGTGCACCTGCATTTGCATAGAGGAAGAGTAGAAAACCATTTAGGAAAAACAAGCCTCAGTATAACCGTTCGAGACTTGAAACTCAAGCTTCCTAGTCCACCGCGAGAGTACAGCTTTAGACCATGCGGCCACTGAAGCGGGTCTCAGATTTAGTTGATAAACTATAATGGAAAGTGGAAACATTATATTCCTTTAGTCTTTGTTCGTCCTCAGAATTCAGTTTATGGTCCATTGGTATGTGTAATATTGATATTTTATCCACAAACACTTGTATATACACACATAGATAGCACACATACATTATATAATAATATATTACTTTTTACATAAAAAATAATACAATTACATGTAAAGCCACGGAAAGAGTGCTGGCATGAGAGTGAAGACTAGAGGAAGAGTTGAAAAGGTGGATGGAAAGAGTAATAGTTCAAAGCACGTTTGAAATTGAAACGTTCTAAAACCCAACCTATATATATATATATATATATATATATATATATATATATATATATATAAAGAAATATAAACTACAACTCTGGATTTGTTACCTTCTCAACTGACATACTACTAGAGGAAACTAGTTTAACTGACTACGGCAGCTGAGAATGGTGTTGAAACGATTAATGAGGCTCTTACAACGATATAAAAAAAATTTCAAACCACCGTCCCGAAAAAAAAATCCCTTGAAAAGATTTATCACTTCTTAATTTAATCGGGATTATGTATTCTTGTCTGGAATCTAATGCCACACTTTTATTGTGTTACATAGTAAGCCTATATATTCTTATTAGAAATGAGACGCTCAAATCCTCGATTCCTCAAATCCATAGAATCCTATGGTATTCGAGAGATTCCATATGTGTAAAAATCTCAAAAAATAATCTCGAATATATTTATGACACGTCTGAATTAAAATCACAAGAATCTTAAAAATTATATTCAAATTAATTATATAGACTTGTGTTGTTGAAAGTAACAAAATCACACATAAGAAAAGGAATAAAATTGTGATAATATAATTTATAGACTAAGAAAAATGGTTTTCTTTGTGACTTATGGCATAGTATAAATGATAAACAAAATCAGATTATTCAGTGGCACCAATTCTCAAACAATTTTTTTTAAAATTCAATTTCGAGTATTTTTACTTCGACTAAAATTGTAACTTTTTAAAGCTTGAGGATTTGAATTTTTATTCTAGATTCGAAAAAAATGTACGATTCGGATTCAAGATTTGGGTTTGAGAAATATAGGATTCAATCCATCCATATTTAAGATATTAATTATTGTGGGATTTGGTAAGAAGGAACTTAAAGAAAATATAAATACTTTTTTTTTACAATATTGATAACGTTTTACTATATTATTAGTGTTATATTATAGGTATTGATAATTTATATAAAATTTAACAGTTGCAGGTAGCATATAATTACGTTTAAAGACGTTAAAATAGATCTGGCTATCAAATATGGTCCTTCTAATTAAATTTACCTATTATATTTTTATTGAAACTCAAAGTAAACCATCGCGTTTTATTTTTCTAAGCACACTCTAATTCACATTGAAAAATGATTAGTGATGCAAGAACATTTCCTTTATTTGACTGGATTTTTTACTTTCTCATATAGAGGAATAACTAGGCTACATCTTAGAGATTTTTTGATCCTAAGGTTATGAGGGTTATTCATTTTTTAAATGCCCCCGAGCAAAAATATAAATTGGGCATTATAATTCTGTATTTAGGGATACAGATTAAACGGTTAAATGGACTTCATTTAAAATTTATAGCTTGATGCTATATGCTCACACCTGTATGGATTGAACTTTTTAATTCTAGTTCTAAAATTAAGGTTTGTCTACAAATTACCTATTTTTGGATTATTTTTTTTTAAATGACTGATTTGGTTCAAAATGGATGTTTAGAAAGTTTTTTGACACGAACAGTGATATTATTAATATTATTCAGGGAAAATATCACTTAAGGTGTTTAACTGAAGAATGATTTTAAAAAATTGTTCAAAAATAGCCATATTTTTTTTTCTAAAATAAAGTATCTGAATTGTGTTTCACATGATAAATAATACTACGTTAATTCATCTCTGTGAAAGGGGAAACCCACATTTCATTATTGATATATTTTTCATCCATGTCATGAATCGATCCTAGGACCCTTAGCTCAGCAGATAGACATGCTACAAACTGAACTAAGGTGTCGACCCTAACCTAAAAGAGGATTCTAGATGTATAACTCAAATGATAACCTAAAACTCGTTTGTTAATAATTAAAAGTTAATCCAAATGTTTATTGGTAAGAGAATAAAGGTGTTCAAATATATATTCATCTACATATACCAATCGTAATCTTAGTTCTTTATTCTTTTGTAATCTAAAAACAACACCAATATTCAGACCAATAAAAACAAAGAGACCACCAACATTTATTCCAATTTATCTAGAAATGACAACATATTATCTTTTATCCGGGCATTCTTTCGTAACTATTTTTGTTCTTGAAATTACTTAATCTTTGTATAAATAAGTATGAGTAACTTTTCAATCGCTAAGTTTAATTTCTATTTATAAATTATTATTAACTTCTAATAAACCCTAATTGTTTAAATACTATACAAGTTTATTTATAATATACTGAAACTCAAAAAAAGATGGTGCCTACCTATTTAAGAGAAATATCTTTACACTCATGAAGCGTCATACTGGTAAATCACAATTCTCAGTTAAATATTAAAATCGTGTTGTTTTTTTTAAATCACCGCGTCTAACTACCTGGTCAGGTTCCACGCATAATATTATAATTATTCCATGGGTTAGGGATGAGCTAGGAAGTATTTTAGATATAATATACCTGCATTTGCATGTAATGAGAGTGGTAAATCATATAGGAAAAACCACCCTGAGTTGACCCAACCAAGTCTTGGGCCGCGATTTCCCTGTCATCATAAGGCTAGTCCAACACGAGAGTGACGCCTAAGATCATTCGGCCACTGAAGCGAGTTGTACTTTGTTACCTTGTTAAAAAAATTATCTTTATTCGGGGAAGGTTAGATCTTTGTTTCTAACAACTTTACCTTAGTCTTAGAACTGCTACATTTGGCGCAAAACAAATTTGAATAAATACCTTAATTTTCCTTTTAATCAATTTATTTATAAATTAACTATAACACTTAAAATGTAAGAGTTTTTTTAATATATAGGAATTTTTTGATATGTTTTACTTTAATTTTTGCGTAAATAAGATTTTAAAATATGGACAACTTCTCATATTGATAATAATGGGAGATTTCTGATAGCACGCAATGCGTCTACATGCACCTATAGATGGAAAAGGGGGCGGGGGAGCTAATTTAAGCTATACAAATACATATTTAAGCCTAATTTATTTTAGATATTTAACGTACACTTTTTGAACCGATTGATTATGTCAGTATACGACTAATAAACTAACTTAAATTTAGAACAGACCCAACATCTAGCACCCGGCCGTTAATTTATTACTGTAAAAGAGTAACCCACATTTCACCAACGATACATTTTTAGGTAATGCCAATAATCGAGCCCGTGACCCTTGGCTCAGCAGACATACACGCTACTGACTGAACTAAGGTGGGAGTCTCCAAGTTTAAAAATGTCTCTTTTGGATATAATACAAATTGTAATTTTATTTTTAGCATGCAAACCTCGTTCAAGAAACTGTAAAGTTTCGTTAAATGTATGTACCTAAACACATACTTCTAATTGTTGTAGCCTCTAGCATAAAACTACACAATTTTCTGCCACTGACCCTCTAAGAACTTGTATTAAGGTCTTATTTTAACAAAAAAATATAATATATTAAAATAATTAAATAATATTGTAAAATGTGATTTGAATATTTTAAAATTAGTGGCATTTTAACTAATGATGCCATATATATGATTGTAAAAAAACGACAGAGGGGTGTCAATTCTTGAAGACCTTGGAAGTTAACATATAAATACGTATTCCTAAAGAATCGCTAACAAATGATCTCTTGGAATACATTCACCATAAAATAATGTAAGAGTATGTGGAAGCTACTGATGCCAAAATATACAAAAGGTATAATTAGCTCTCTAATGGTTCATTTTATTAAAACCTCCTTGAAAATTTTAAATTGTTTTTTTTTGACCATTTATTGTGAGGGTTAAATTAATTTTTTTTTTAAGGTAAATCAGTGAATTTTATTTAATTTTCTTCTTTGTAAGTTTAAATAGTCCGATTTAGACAGGAACGTAATTTTTTTTTATAGTTTTGACAAAATCAATGTTCATAGAACTATACGTAAAGTCATGAGATATGCAGCTGTCAATTTTCATATAAACTTTATCAATGCTTTTATAATAATATTAATAATAAAGTAAAAATAACATAATTGTGGTCTGCAAAAACATCTGCTTTTATCTTCTAAGATTTCGTTTTTAACTAAATATTATATATATATATATAGAGAGAGAGAGATGTGTGTGTGTGTGTGTGTGTAGGTGTATAGAATATATTGCTTACACTTGTGTATATAAAATAGATTTATATAAAAGTATACAATCTTTTTTATTTTATAAAATGTTTTTTTTAAATCGTATTTTATCTCGGTAGCTTAGAAAGGAAATTTTAGAAAAAAAATCAATATATTTGTTTGAAATCCATATTGATGGCATTTTACTTTAATGTAATTATTATTTATGTATATATAATACATATAAGTGGCACAGTAACTAAATTAATTAAAGTTAACCTCAACTATTTAACTGCTGCTTGAAATTGGCATAAGTACTTATTTTTGGTACAGTACTTTCCTATTCCCCGAGATGTGCAGCCCTTACCTATAATTTTATTGTGGTCTTATTAGAGTTGAAAGCAACCTCTCCAATCACTAGGAATAAGGGTAAACCAACGAGTTACCAATATATAACTATATATTTGGTGACCTATCAAAATGTAATGGTATTTTTTTAAATTTCTTGTTTTATAAAATTTCATTAATACATATTTTAGTTTAAATACATACACTCACCTTTTTATTTTTATTTTCCAATACAAAAGAGCGACAACATTAATAAAAAAATATTGCATACTTTATATTAAGGAAAAATACTAATTTATGTTTGGTTAGCTATTCGTTTATGCAGACTTGCGACACTATTAACGAGATGAATTGTTTTGATAGTTTACCGTTTTCATTTTCAAATCAATTTTAAAACAAAGTTTGCTTCTTTGTTGTTTCATAAACTAAAGGTTGTAGTGTTGAAAGGCTTAACATATCTGTCTTTTTGGTTATACACGTCTGAATACTCAGGTTGGACTTGAAACTAAAAGTGTAGCTACACTACTTTGGGGAGAGTTGAATTTGCCAAGGTTCTTTTGCACTCTATTGAACAAATTAAATAACATTTTATCTACAATTTACGTGACCCACCAAAATGTTACCAACTTCCTACCAGTCGGTTGTAACCCACGGGTTTGGAATTGGTAATTGATAATTGGTATATTATGAGGAAGGCTTCAAGTTGCTCCAACCTGAGTCAAGTCTTGAACCCCTGACCACACCCAGATATCGGACGCCTGGTACCAATACGGTTATTTATCTTGACAGCGGAGGCCGTGGGCGGACCAA
The DNA here is from genome assembly GCA_902141375.1 of Timema poppense. Classification (NCBI taxonomy): domain Eukaryota; kingdom Metazoa; phylum Arthropoda; class Insecta; order Phasmatodea; family Timematidae; genus Timema; species Timema poppense. Next base: position 228,023 of record CABFOV010000009.1, on the reverse strand, counting down.
CGTATAAAATTATATGTTTCCGATATATGGCATGCAGCTTTCCTGTGATGGACTGGTGATTTCCCGGGGTATTGCTGAGCCCTCGTAACCCTCGTCCGTGGCATGGAATGACGCGGGTTATGACCATACATCCGACAGAGCCACAAATTCCTTTTCATCTATAAAATAAAGTCTTGGGGTACCTTTTCACTGTTGGTTAGGATGAATTTTTAAGTTGCTTAAGTCACTTCAAGCTCAATATTTACTCTCTTATGAGACCTCTACAATATTCATAATTATGTGAAAGACTATTGCACATCTAAATAAATAACACTTCTTGATCTTTTGTTTGCGTCAAGTATTAGTACCCATTTGGGCGTATATTTACTCTAATGGGGTAGATTGCGATTAGGATGGTATGATTTAGAGGAAATACATTCGCTTTTGCAGGTATAAAGAGTATAAACATTATTTATGAAAGCAACATACTAAGTACGCCCGACTGGAATTCTAATCGCCCCGTCACTGTGAGTACAGTAAAAATTACCACCTACTGGAGCAGTGAGATGAATTATAGGTGTTTAGAAATCTCGCACCATTTTAGATTTTTTCTATTATTTTAAAATACATTTCACTCCAGAATTAAGGTAAAATGTTTCAACTTATCCCTATTCTTTGGAGAAATAGAAACATAATATTTAAAGTTTTATTATTTTAAATAAATGTATCAAAAAAGAATTGCCTCATTTTAAAATAAGTTTGACGATAATTATTGCATTTGATGAGAAACCTAGATTTAGATTTCCCCAAACCAATTATATTTTTTTGTAAATACGGTAACAAAATAAAATGTTAATATAAATTAGGATTGTTTTAATGATTTTGAAACATCTAGCTGACCTTTTCTTTAAAAATAACTTAGAGTGCTAATTTGTATCTTTTAAATATGTGGTGTTCGTCCTTTAAATAGCGGCAAAACCTCTGAAACCTCTGACTCTTAAGGTTATTCAATAAAATGACTTGTAGAATTCTCTTTGGTAACATTTAGTTAGGGAAAAAATTCCGCATTTCCAAATGCTCGGATAAAATTAGAAACGTGCTGTTTTTATAAATTTGGTTCCATCCAATGAAGGAGGATACACTGGGATGAGTGCCTAAGCGTTGAGTGTTTGCAAATATTTTAATAGGGTAGACCAAACAATACCATAGCTGAATGAACTAATCCTTAACGAGTCGTAACAAAGAATAGAAGAATCAGTCACGTTCCTAGAGTTGTAATAGTTTTCAAAAACGTTCTACCTCGTAATAAATAGTAAAAATTATACATTTCTTTAGTAAAGTTCCTAAACGGCTTTCGATTCATTTGGCTTTCTGTGGTTTTATCTCACTTCAGATATTTGAGTAATAAAGTTACGCTTTGGTTATAGTATTATTCTTAGTTTAATCCCTTTATGACCTACTATTTATATTTCTCTTTATGGATTTTCATATAAATCCACCCCTGCTTTAATTTGCTGCTTTATTTCATGTTGTTTTTCAAACTAATGGTTTGACTCATAATTTAACATGGCTTTAACTCTTTCTTGCAGTTTTAATTAGCTTTTTATAATGTGGGTGATGCTTTAAATTACGATTTTCCATTGCTAGATTCGTGAATTATCAATGGATCGCAGCTTAATTCGTGGTGTGATTGAGTTTTAAATTAAGAGGATTATAAATTTGCGTTAAATTATTCCGAATGCCACGATCCAAAAGTGTCCTAACTGCCAGAATTTGTTTTAATTTCACAATGTGGTTTATTAAGCTAGTAAAAATGGCATTGCTATCACTTCAAGCCTATCTGAGCTTTTGATAACACATTATTCATGTTTTGGATTTTAATAATTTACATTATTTCTTTTCAATCAGTTTGTTAGAATATCATGGTATTTTGTGGCATATTTTCAGCAAACCTAGTAGGAACGTTGTTTACATAACCCCAACGAGCTTCATATAAGATTAACCACGTATGTCTTGAATATATTTAATCATATTAGTTATATCTATCCTCAACCATGCTCAATAAAGGGATGATAATCTTATTTAAAAAATGTTTTATCGTTGTTTTACTCATTTCCCGGGCGTTGGTGGACCAATCAATCACCTGCGAAAAGGTTATAAAGAGATGACAGTTTAAAATAATTTGCAATTATTTTCAGGGGCCATTGATTACTTTATTTTTTAACTGATTTATTCAATAAATAGGTTGAACCTTACTTTTATAATTTAAAATTTAACACTATTTTCAAACCTTTAGTATAAAAACGAATCCTCCTTTAAATAAAAACATGTCACGAAAAATAAATATATTGTCAGTTAATTAATATAGAATTAAACTTAGTTTTGTTTATGAAACTACTATTGCACATGAAAACAGTTTCTTGGTAAATGATTGGTGATACTGAATATTGATTTAATGACTAATATTTTAAAATTGGCTTTAGCAATTCAGTTAAAATAGTACTAACCCGATTTCCTCCTCCTCCTCATCATCAAGCCAGTATATTTCAAGCGTGACGCCTTAGAACATGCGGCCACAAAAGCGGATTTTAGTATTTTCAAATAGTTAATATTTATTTATTTAGCCTATCTAAATAATCAACAGGCTACTTAAGATTAATGTTCTAGTTTTAAATACTCTAATGTAACCCATCCTACTATTAGTGCAATTCTTAAACATACCTCTAATTAATCTAATTGGTTCTGAATATCAACTCTAAATGAGAAGATATAGAATCGGGGCAGGTTCCAATGCCACTTACACATTTTTTTATTAATGAACATAAAAAAAAAGATCTTGGTCCTCCTCACAGTGAAAAGTCGTGTTAGTATCCAGTGTTTTATCACTGATGAAAGTTGAGAAACATTAAACAGTTAATTCATGCAATGAAATTTTTCTCTGGAATCATTCTTAACAATCTCAAAATGGAACGCATAGGGTCGAGTCTTTCAACAAATGAGGCTGGGTACAAACAATATCGGTTTGAAACTCTGGATTATGCATTATCTACAATAATTCACAATCTATATTAGGACCCCTAGAAAAATATTTTACCATATTTTTTAAAAAATTCAACAAATTTGAAAAACACCTATGAAAAATCTCAAATTCGCTGTTTTCAAATGAATAGAACTTAAAATTGAACTTTATTACATATTTTTATACTCACCTATTATTCCTGGGTAATCGGGTTTGATATGGGTTCTAAAAATGGTCATGGCCTTCTTTCTATCCCGGTTGACACACTTTGTTTACACTATTTTAACTATTTTACTGGTTTTATAATGGTTTGTAATGATTACTCTCTTATATAACAATGGCTTTAAACTCCTCACTACCCTTTCTGAAAATTACAACCATTTATATTTCTTGGTTTAGAATTATCTGTCTTAAGGATTCCAGCTCTGGACGATAATTGCTACGTCCCTATTAACAGAGTATCTAAATATACCAGAGCATAAAATACCTAATTCCCTAAAATACATTTACCTAATCATCAATATCAGGTGATTTACTATCTTATCAAACTGCCACTAACTTTATATTTCTCTTCAAAATGTCCTCTATATAACAAGTTTAAATTATTTTTTTTACCTTAAAACAAATAGTTTTGTATTAACATCTGGGTTTTATGTAAACAATAAATTATTACGAGAATCCTGATCAGTATTGCTAGACACGTCCCTTGTCCACTTACAACCTAGATTTTCTTACTACAATACCCCCTACACCTATAGATGGGGGAAGATATGTCTATAAACAGTTTATCTTAAACTTACATTTTATCTATGTAGAACCTTTGACCAATATTTATAAACATTCAGAAGTATCTAACCAAGCAAAAAATGTCATCATTAATAACAGTTTTATCACATCAAAATCTAAGACGCTCCACATGAAACCATTTTATTAGAACAATCCATCACCAGGTAATGGCAATGCTATATAATTTTATAATTTATGTTATTTATACATTAGAACGTATTATATTATACCACCAAGCATCCTACAGTCAAGTAGTTAGATTGACTACCAATCAAATAGTGTCTTTCACTCCATTTTGTTGCAGCTCCTTTGTTGGGCTAGGCCTAAGCTATAAAAATAATTTATCTATTATTAACACTACATTAAAATCGCGTTATCAAAAGGAACTGACATTGGTTTAAAGGCCACACCCAATTTAATCGATCTAGTCATTTAAAGAAAAATTAAAACAACTGTTTAAGCATTACACTCTTAGTAAATACTGACTTCAAAGATACTGACAGGGTACGGGCAGGCCACGCCCTACTTTTAGCTGACCTAACCATAACATAGTACGCTACTCTCGCAGTAGATTAAACTCTGATGGTGGGGAGATCAAGGTTCAAATGTTAGTCGGGTGTGATTAGGTTGTTTTTCAAAAGGGTTTGCCACTCTACCGCCACGCAAATGCTGTTACACTTCTTATAGTTATATAACCATCCTAATCTATAAACCATTAACGTAATTAGTACATAAGCGTATAAAACGAATGGGTAGTAAGACGCAATGCTAAAAAAAAACTCCTATAATAAAAAATAAAAAAGTTGTACGCAAAGAGCAGACAGATCCCATATACAAGAGTGAATAAAAGGCCAAAACCATTCTTAGATATCCAATCAATAAAATCTGCAATTGATTGATAAGATACATAATAGCACTATCATTCACACGTTTTCTAAATAAATACCGTCATGTAATCGTTGTTTCAGTCGCAAGATGACTGCGTTCGATGTCACCTGCTCACCCCAGCAAATATTTTTTAATTAATCCTCTGGTTTATGAGTTCAATATCAATTTTCAAAATCAACGGGCCAGATGCGTCTTCTGCTAGCTGACAGGCCCTGTTTGCACACATGGCCATAAGTCACGGGAATATCGACGTATGGACGGCTACAACTGAATTGCTGCTAAAAATGGGCCCTCTTTTTCGGTTCTAAACAACATCCAATAAGTTTAGATATATTATTATGTTTTGAATAACATTGTGGTATTATCGTCAACTGACGACCCGGAGTAGCCGTAGAAAGGAGATATTTTATGTGAAGTTTGTTATTTGGTATGGTCTGCTTTCAAAGGTACCTATGGAAAGAATTTGTTTGGAATATAGATAGACGATGTAAAGACAGTTTAGATTATTGTATTTTATCGTCATAAGCTTGGTTCATGTTTGTTCAGATATCATTTTATTTATGAGGATTAAATATGTAAGTCTACTGATGTAAAATACTTATATTCATGTTTTTTTAACACTCTTTAAGAAATTGAAGTATGTCCTTATCAATCTATTTACACACTTATCCACTTCGTAGGTTACATGAACGAAGGATTTGTCTGGATGTCTGGCGACGTGGAGGTAAGGATTCAATTGGCTACCGGGCGTACTATTGTACATTCCCCCCCCCTAAATTGGTATTGTTTCTCACTATCTTTACGCGCGAATGTTGGGGTACATTTCTTTAAAGTGTTGTATTCCAGATCGCTACTTCATTAGTGTTGACCCCGACGGGCTTGGGGTAAAATTATCGGCTTGGGACCCGATGTTCGTGGGTTTAAATCCACCTTAGATCGACTGATTTTTCTTGAACGATAAAAATCATTAGTCCGACCTCCTTTGGAGGGGAAGTAAGACCATTGGTCCCATGTAGATTGTGGCATGTAAAAGAACTCTGCAAGATATGCGAAAATACCATTCCCTGCATAATAGTAGGCCCTTTCAACGCTTGCTTATAGATCAGATTAAGGGCCGAGTAGATATCCAGCGCCCGATGGATACAAATCCCATAAAAACAAACTTATGGCTGTTGATATAAAAATAATACTTCATATTATGTGGAAACCCAGGACGTGGAGCACAGAAATAAATTATTTGATTTTATTATATAAAGATTATTCAAATTTGGTCAACCGCTACTGATTGTGATTTGGTACTTAAATAACTTCTCATTGGTGGGCACGCGGGCTAAGGATGAAGCTTCATATGGTCTGGTTTGGTGAGAGGTTATAGTTAACAACTTGCCGGGTGGGATTTCTACTCTCTCTCCAGGCAGATGGGGTTATGTTTTCTCTAGTATCCAACCTTTCTCAGCCCCATCACATAATGTGGGAACATTCGGATAGACCAAACATGTAGGCCTGGTAAAATGTGTCGAACACAAATAAATAGATGTAGGCCTTTACTAAACTCAAAATGATCTAATGACGTAAAATACCAAAATCCATGTTTTAATAAACTTGTTAGAATAAGTAAATATTGTTAGAGATGTTCTTGTCATGTTGTTTACGCTGATGAATTTCTGATATCATATTTAGTAAATAGGGTAATTTTAATAACTGGTTATATATTTATTTAAATGCGTATTGAATAGGTATAAAAATGTCCAGTAGCCCAAAATATGGTCCATCCATCCTCCAAGCGAGCCATTACATGAAAAAACATATAAATGTAACTTTTAAAAACGACTCAAGGAATGCGCGTGTAAAAGCTATAGAGTCGTAATTTATGTGCGACACATATATCAAAAAGCTGTCACCTCAAACAACACTGTGTTAGTTAAAAACAGACACGCCCAGTTGACAGGAAAATAATTTGGTTGTATGTGTTAATTCATTATGTATATACACACACTTAAAAAGTTAGGACTACTATCTCAAATTATGTTAATGGCGTCCAAAACATTAATAACCCATTATCTACAATTAGTATGCTAAGTGAAGAAGAGTATGAGCTGTGATGCGAAAAGTGAGCGATCTTTTAATTTACATGGATCTATCACGTAGTGAATTTAAGGGCTAAGCTTCGTGACATTGACTGTAGTAGCAGCCTTTCAAATATTTTACAAGAGGCCTCTTCTTGTTTAGTCGCGTCGTATTGAACTTAATAGCCCATCACACCCTAGGAATAACGTACAATTTAGTTAAGTGATAACAGCTCATACTAGGTGTAACATAGCAGTGTGGTAGCGTGACGTCTTCATGTGTAGTTTAGTGAAAGAATACTGATCGAAACAGTTGTCGCATCGTAACTAAACTTAACTAAACTAAACTAAACTAAACTAAACTAACTTAACTAAAGTATCAATTAGAAAAAAATAGAATTCAATCCACTGATGGAATTTTGTTATATTAAAAAAAATAAACATTTAAACACAGTGATTTTATTTTGAAATATGATCGCCTTTGTGGTCTAGTGGTCAGAGCTCTTGGCTTCAGATTCAGAGGTCCCAAGTTCAATATCTGGCACTTAGAGAGATTTTTCTGTGAATCCCTAGGTCTGCAATGGGGTAAACTCAGTCTCGTAAATACACCGAAAAGCTACTCGAATAAAGAAGTAGAGGCTACGGTCTAGAAAATGGAGGTCAATGTGTTGAACACAAATGCTCGGTTGGTATATCTCACTTGCAGGCTGATGCCATGTTTTTTTAAAAATATATTTCAACTAGCCCTATTTAATGTTGTAAAGTGAAGAATGTCTCCTAAGATAGATTTCTGGTTCGAGAATAGTTGTGCATCTAATCAACCGGCTAGTAGGTTGTATGTTGGGCCCTAAATGGTCTGGGAATGGCTGAAAGCCCTTTATTCTTATTGTCCTGATAAACGGCTTTCTCTACGTGATCAATCTAAAACTGGAACACCCAACTAAAAGTTAAGGTAATCTATTTTACCTCCAGTGTATGAAAGGCTGGGGCTCAAATTATGGTCGAGTGTACGAAAATTGGTTTCCCAACTCCTCTGCGCAGATGTGGTTACAATTTACTTCTAATTAATCCATGCTCATCCATGACCCACTAGAAAATCTAAATGTTGACCGCCCGAATATGGCTTAAGACTAGGGTGACTTGGCGGTCTAGGGGTAAGGTGTCAGTCAGACTTCTATGCTGGCGGCCGGGGTTCAATCCTCGGTCCCGGAAAAGATTCATCTGATTACCAAACCCTTCCTTCACCTCTGACAAGACATCTTGTGAATGTGAGGAATGCCAGGCCTCCACCGTGGTTCGGATTCCACGTTAAACTGTAGGTCCTTCATTTCATCTCACAATCACCCTACCATTACACATTAGCGTAAGTGCGTATAACCCGAACGGGTAGTAAGACGCGGTGCTAATAATAATAATAATAATAATAATAATGATTAAGACTCGCTGCAAGGAACAACTGATATAGTGATAACGTTTCGCGGGCAGTATCTCAAATCACACATTCTTGACCGCCCTTACTTTCACTCCCCGTCTCCCTACAACTCTTGGAAACTAATCTCTATCCCTCCTCCATACATCATGGCTTGGTTACAAGTAATTCACACAACTCACTTTAACTCAAATTGATACTGCTCCATTTCAGAAGCTGCATACACTTAACGCTTGTGCTTCCTTCCTGCACTTGTTCCTGTCCAGCGTCGACACACTCATTTACCCGACTGTCAACTCATTACTGGGAAAGAGAAAGCTCCAATTTAATCAACATATTTATACGCGCTAACCATTGATTTTTTTTAATCACTGCATCTTTCTACCTGCTCAGGTTATACACATATATGATAACTACGCTAATAAGGTAGGGATGAGGGAGGATGCATTCATGCATTTGCATGGAAGGTGAGTGAGAAAACATTTAGAAAAAACCAACCTCAGTAGACCGGACCGGTATTAGAACCCCGTTCTCCCCACTGACATCTTAGACCGTTCAGTCATTAGAGGGGGTAAAATTGATTTCAGTTCATATGATCATCAACATTTTATTGAAGTATTTTAACAAGTGTGTACATATGAGGTAAATAGTGATTCAATGATTTCAAATCAATACAGTTGTCGAGTTATAAGGAGTCAAACTTGCTATCTTATGATTTTTACGTACCATTGTTAAGGTAAAATAATTAATGTTTGGGGCCGAGATGTATTAAAACTAATTATCCTTATGAGTTGCACAGAACGGAATATTTTATTAATAATACATATTATTAATATTGATCGTAATAATATTTATAGTATACATATTTTATTGTAACAATTAAAACATTAATCTTATTAATTATTAATATTAATATGTAGGGTTATTAATAATATTAATATTTTATTGAAATATTTATATTCTATACATATTATTACTACTAATAATATTAATATTTTAAATAGATCATTGTAACTTATCTACTCTTTGGCATCAGGAACTCAAAAGTTCAATGCCACCTACAAAAGTACACCACCTATCCCTTTCTCGAGCTAGTTCTATCCAGTCCACCTCATTACACCCTGTCTCTTTCAGGTCCAGTCTAACGTTATCCTACTGTTTGCGTCTAGGTCTTCCCGATATATATTACTTTAGGCCTACCACTTTTAACATTTTATTTATATTATAATTACGTTTTGCTTTTTTTTATATTTTTACTCTTTTTTCCCCTTCGTAAATTAGATTATTTTTAATTTTTATTAGGATTACTTTTTGCTCTTTTTTTCTATTTTTAATCTTTTTGCCTTTTTCTAAATTAGATTATTCTAATAGTTAGATTATTTTTAAAAGTGAAGATTGGAAATAGAGTGATATGAAATTTTAGCATACTTTAATAATAATAATAATAATAATAATACTTAGTACCGTGTATTACTACAAGTTTAGTTTACACGATTAAGTACTAATCACTCTAATTGTTTAGGAATTTAGAAGGTTGAATATAGTAGAAGTGAACCCCCGTTTGCATGAAGGGAGAGTGGAAAACCATATAGGAAAAACCACCCCCAGTTCACCTTTGTGAGATTCGAACCTCGAGCTTCACATCCTCGGCAGTCTAGCTCAAAACGAAACCAGCACGTTAGCTAACTCCGTCACCGAGTTGGGTCTAGCATAAATTAATTTCAGTAAAATTAGGCTTAGCAACTAAGTTAATCAAATACGAGGGAAATTTTAATATAATATAATATATATATATATATTATATATATAATTTAGATTTTTTTTCCACCATAAACATTGATAAAAAACCATACATAATATGGATTCCAACCCGCCCACCCCCTCGTAATAAAATACAAGAAAATACTGAACTCCGCTCCCCCCAAAACCCTAACGTAATTTAGAGATGGCCCCTAGGTGTTCACTCTATTTTGAACATCAAACTTGTTCAGTTACTGATTCCATAGACACCCCCCAAGTACATGTTTTCATTCTGATCTGTCGCGTCACGTCTCTTACGAGAGACGGTAGCGACCTGACGTGACGTGGGCACGTGTCTCTGAATGACATGGGGACCGGTCGGTCGCGAGTACACCACCAGGGGGAGCTGACAGGGTGGGGTAGATTGTCTTGAAGACCTCGGCGCTATTACCGGCATCAAGGCAATTTATCTCAACGATGAAGGTAAACGTTAATTATAGTAATTATGCTATTAGAACTCATGAAATGAAGGGAGTGAACGATAGTTTCATTCCGATCTTTTCTCGAACCTTCGAGTGAGTCAACTAACCCGCCTCGGACCCTGATGAATGACTGCCCGCGGACAATCACCGTTAACCAAGGACACAGTGAGGAGGTTTACATGGACACGAGGGTGGACACCAACGATCTTTATTCTCTGCTTCTTAATATACAACCACGCTATCTGCATTGAATTCAAAACTTTAGGGGAAACTATCCTCATTTGGGTGTAAGAAGAGTGGGAAACAATCGTCTAAGCATCACAAAGAGAATCGCTAAGCTATCTCGCCCAACAGACCGGGTTTCACTCAAGATGAGGCTTTACTAAGGTCAGAAGTCAAGGGATTTATATTTTTGGTAATGAGTGTAACACAGGATCAGTGATGGGGTGCTGAAGGGGTGTAGACACAGTCTGTGAATAACTGAAAATGAAAATGAAAATCTCTTTAGAATATCTACCCTGGTTTCTCAAAAAGGTCTTTCAAGGAACGAGCAAGGTCACACAACACTTTTTACATTTGGCAGTCAGAACGAGTATTTCTCAATACAGAATCTAAAATCATTATTTGCGTCGAGCAATTATTGGTCAATCATTAAACATACGACTAGTGAGTTAGACAAAAACTAAATTTACTTTGAGTAGCTACATTATGGATTACAAAATTATATAGGATAAAACTATTGAGGTATAACATTATCAGTACTTAGGCTATATGTATAGTTGGAGATGGTTTAAGCTGATCGCTATTAACGGCTTATAAATTAAGAACGGTTTTTTCTTTTCCATGATATAGTTATCTCATTGTGCATATCTCATGTATGTATTGATAAACTTCATCAATTTCACCACCATACTTTGATTACTTTGCCTTAAATTAAAAAAAGATGTAAATTTGTTCTCTTTTATAACTCATGAACTATAGTGATCTTATAATAAATAATACCATCTTCTTTTTTAATATTGCACATTTTTTATCGAGTTGTTCCTATTGTTATTTATTCTCTAAGGTCAAGTTGAAAGGCTCTTAAAGTAGTGCAAAAAAAATTCCCGATTACTTTTATTTCTATTACAAACAGGTCCAAATTCGCAACTTTATTGTACTATTTAAAGTTTACATATACTCGGAATATTACCTTATTAATATAAAGCAAAGAGTACCGTTAAATATTTTATTTTATACTCAGACATATGTATCATAATTAATAGTATTTTTAATTAACTAAACACATATAGTAAAGAGACTATCAAAACAATGTTTTTACAACGTTTTTAATTTAATTAAACTTTCAGAATAATTTTTTATTCAATCCCTATGAAGTATTTATGTAATATGAATTAATTAAAGCAAATTTAATTCTATAACATATTTTTATTTGTAAAAGAAAGCATATTAAAACAAATTAATTTAAAATTTCCCATTTTGACCTTTTTTTACACATAAATATATGGCCAATATATCTACCAATATGTCTAATTAAAGTGGAATGATATAATTGATCGGATGAATAATAACATAAATACAAGTGCGCGCAGAAAAGTTATTTCTTCTAATTATTCTAATTAACAGAAACACACAAACACTAACTGAATTAGGTATAATTTATTTTTCGCCGCATCGTGTGGCTGAATTTGAAACTCTTTCCACTAGAGGGCTTTGAATTGTTCTCTTAATAATGTCGGATTGTGTAACAAATGAACGCCCACCAGGTGCTCAAACCAGGACCGGTTCCAGGGAAAAGCTTACACTCCCCTCCCCCGCCCCTCTTATTGTAGTTACCAACTATTATTGCAGTTACCAACTAATATTTTTACATTCTACAATACTTTTTTTTTGTGACCTACACAAAACAAAAAGTAGTGCAAGCCACTTAACAATGCATCGAGACGCAAATAACAAACTATAAAAACATAACTTTCATGCTCCAATCTAATTAAAATATTTTATTGTGATACCTAGACAAATTATTTAACTTTCATCCTCCAATATATAGTAGATATTTTATTGTAATAATTAGCTTTTAAAAACATTATTAAACTAGTACTGTGGACATTAGACCTCACTCCATTCATCTTCTTATCGTTACTAAAGACATAAGATTTCTCTTTGGATTCCAAGTTGGAATATTTCCCGTAATATCTCCATGGATTTGAAGTATATGTTTCCTTAATGATTCTGTTTGACAGAAAATCAATTATTACTATGTACAATATTGCTTACGTGGTTTATTACTTAAGTCTCTCGATTAGTGTCGAAAAATAAAATAAACGCCCCAAGATTTCGTTTGATTGTTTAAAATTTAAATTCAAATCACTTGAGATAATCTACTAAACGAAAATTCTTTTAAGAGATTGCCATATTGAAACGGACCACAGGTTCAAAAAATCATGTACAGACTTTATTCGACCTAGGTCACAAACAAGTAATATACCCAGATACTCACCCTCCAGATTAAAATGGTTGCACTCCTTTGGGCAGCTTGAGTCCTTCAACACTAGGATCGCTGTGGTTAGCCTTATCATCATCCAGCAGTGACACTAGTGAGGCCCAGTGTTGAAGGACTCAAACTGGCAAAAGGAGCGCAGCAAAGCCCCTGTGAGGTTGAGAGTCTGTTTCTTACTTGTTTGTGGCCTAGGTTCAAAGAATCTCCCCGAAGAATCTCGTTAAAAATGGTCATCATAATTTACATATATCGCGTAGCAAAGATTAATACCGACAGAATAAATACCAAATGGTAAAGCTAAAACAAGACCTCGGTCGCCTTGCTACGTTTGGTCAATCAGTGCGTTCATTTAAACATTTTGTTATCAAGCTATGAAATTATGACTCAAATTTTAATTCACCCCCTTCAGTAGTTTAATGGTCTGAGGCATCACTCTCGTGTTAGACTGTAGATGACGGTGAGATTGGAGATCGAATCCTGGTCAGGTCTGCTGTGGGTGACTTTCCCTAAATGGTTTCCCACTCTCCTTCCACGCACATTTAGAGTAGATTTCCTTTAAAGTGTTTCCTTCCTAATACTTATCCCATTAGAGTGATAATTATCATACATGCGGATAACCTGAACAGATAGTATGACACGGCGATAAAAAAATGGTGTCACTAATTATATAATAGGAAAAATCAATATATATATATATATATAATTGAATCTCTGGCTGAAGGAAAGTAGCCCACTTACCTCATTTTAGAGGTTAGAACTAGCTGGTGATAATAATAATAAATTTAAATATGAACTGGAACCACTTCTATACTCTCTTCACGCGCCAAATTAAATTTCTATTTTTTCTTTCTTTCTAGCGGTTGGCATTACTGACCGGGAAGACATTATATCCAGTTCATTCACCTGTCTGTAGATGTTCGTTGCTCTGGTGGCACAGAGCGTTGTCCAAGGGACACCTATTGAGGTTTTATACAAGTACCCGCAATGATATGAATTAATGATAGTGAATTCGAAGGTGTGGAGCCAGTGGTATTCTTAAACTTAACTAAAACATAATTTAACAACCCTTGGTGACCTTTAGGATAATTCCCCTAAGAGAAAAATGCCGATGGTACCAGCCAAGAATCGATTCCGGGATCCCTAGTTTCGTAGCCAGGTGCACTGTTCACTACACAACAGGGCCGGATATTAAATTACTATATAAAATTTATATGCTCTGTAAAACTGCCAAGCACTTCTAAACGGAGGATAAGGCTTATTTAACCAATGATATCATTGTGAGATCTGTCTACACATATAGTTTGGGGACAGTTTAGATAAAATCCTAAAACTTATTTGTCAACGAGTCTTGGATAAAGGAGGGGTAGCCCTGCAGAAAATAATTGTTTGATTTGACTCCTTGTCCTTGTGTCATTTTTAATTTTAAAAAAGAAGATATTTAGATGCGGCTATAACCGTACTTAACTATAATAGCTGGAAAATGTAATCCATCTTGGTGCGCGCATTCATACAGTTGACATTGTACTATTGGAAGCATAAAGCTCTCCCGAGTAGATGATGGCTGCTTTATCTGATACTTCGTGATCTCGATTGATCACCCATTTGTAGCTGACTATTTCCGGACGTACATCACAGAATCTGCCTTATATTTGAGTGAAGAACGACCCTCAGCACAGGATGACTCCTGGATAGTTCAGTGGTAAGATCATTGTCGTACTAAGCCAAAGGTCCCGGGTTTTATTTCCGTGTCCAGGTTGTCATTTTCACTCAATTGAATGCAAGCTCTCTATGGGGAGGAATGTGTTGACTTCAGTAAGGTTATATTTTGTGCTTCACGTTTTTGTGGTAGAAAGCATGACTATTCCATCCTTAATCTGAGTGACAGACAACAGAGCCAAATGGCACGAAATGCAACTGACGAGGCTTACAAGAGCAAACCCAAGGAAATTATCAAAGATAACCGAAAGGGTTTCTTTACCAGAAACTAGCGGGCAAAACGGACATCTCACGCGAGGGACTCGTGACTTGTCGTTTAGTGTTGCAAAGCGTCGTTTAATGTCGTGCAGCATAATGTATTGTTGTGCTGTGTCGTGTAATGCCATGAACTGTCGTGTAATATCGTGAAGTATCGTACTGAGTAATGTTGTTCAGAGTCATGTGGTGTTGAGCATAGTCATGCAATGTCGTACAGTGTCATGTGGTGTTGTGTAACTCTGTGTAGAATCTTGCAGCTTCGTATAATGTCGTGCAAGTCATGTGATATCATTTACTGTCGTGTAACGCCGTATAATGTCGTTGCAAGTCATGTGATATCATGTACTGTCGTGTAACGCCGTATAATGTCGTGCAAGTCATGTGATATCATGTACTGTCGTGTAACGCCATTTAATGTCGTGCAAGTCATGTGATATCATGTACTGTTGTATAACGCCGTATAATGTCGTGCAAGTCATGTGATATCATGTACTGTCATGTAACGCCGTATAATGCCGTGCAAGTCATGTGATATCATGTACTGTCGTTATAACGCCGTATAATGTCGTGCAAGTCATGTGATATCCTGTACTGTCGTGTAACGCCGTATAATGTCGTGCAAGTCATGTGATATCCTGTACTGTCGTGTAACGCCGTATAATGTCGTGCAGTGCCGTACTTTGGTGGGGTCGAACAAGCTGTGCTGCCAGGTTTGTTGACCTCACAGAATGGCCGCGAGCTTTTCCGGAATAGCCTTTCTCTTTCTTATACAGGAACTGGAATGACAGAATGATCGACTTTTTTTTCTTATTCTACGTCCTCTCGCTTCTTCTAACACGCGGTGCATCTCCACTCCTGACCTCACATTCCGCTTTGTTGTGGCGACCTCCTTTTGATCTGCTTTGCACGTTTGAAGGTTTGTTCATTGCTCTCCATCGCATTTGAATTAAAAGTGATTTTAACTTGAACACAATATAATACATACGGGCGAGGCAAATGTTTTTCTATTCATGGTTCGACGAGTAGCCTGGTTTAAATTGGACGATACCTGCACTATATTAGGCATCACAAATGATAATTCAATTGGTGGTATAAATGATTTGATTAGTAAATTATTCACTCAAAATATCTTTAATGTCCTTATAAAATAATAATTATGATAGTATATGATTCTACAGTAGTTCCTAGATTAATCAACGTGCCATTTTAAATATCTATTGATAACATTTACTATATATGAGAAAATAAGGAAAGTCAATTTATTTAGAATATGGCTACTGATAAGTAAAGTGTTATCAAAAAAGAGGGAAAACCTTTCCATTTAAGGAAAATACCGAGAAGCTCCTTTCATAAATTAATATTCTATCTCGATAGTGTTTTATTATTTCTAAGACTTGAATTATTTCAACTTCTCTTTATAAGCAGTGTAATATTGTGCTAATGGCCAACTCTACTTTTTAAAATCCAGTTCACATTATTTTTTAGTCTAATTAAATGTGAAAAAGAACTTACTTTCTGAAGATGAAATGGATTTAGCACACTCGACCGTGAAGCTGTTGTCATTATTCGCCAAACATCTTGGATATAAATGTGTTTATTTTAATGTCCTTCTACACATCAGTGACAAAGCCGTAGATTTTTTTGTGTGTGGGAAATAAGGCATATAATGTATCTTTTCGGACATTTCTGTTCTTATTCCCGATTATAAAATTAAGGTATTACACTTTTAATGAGTATAACAATATATCTTAAAAGGGGAAAGTCCAATCTTAGCTCAAAAGTAACTAGTGCTGCCATTTGTTAGACAATCTTAAGACCTTAAGAGAGGTTTCTGCCATATTTAAATTAATTTAAAAAGGTATTTGCTGGGATCTTTATGGGACTTGAGATCTAAAAGTCGTTGTCACCGAAAATATATGTAATGTGACTTTCCTCTTTTTTTCTCCTGTACCCTTTATATCAAGTCATAAACATGATCTGAAGATGTTTAATATATACTGGTCTTTACTCTACTTCTTTTTTATGATCTTTTTTAAACATAATTAGCGATATTGGGCGAGAAAGGAAGGGATGTGAATGCCCCACTTACCCCCCTCCTCTTCTGGAAAGCACCACACCCAAAATGTACATATAATTTATTTGAACCAAAAGTAATACAACATCCCTATACACTTATATCCGACAAATTATGCTAGTAGCATTAAATTGTGTGGAAAGTTTCGGCGTGCAAAACCGGGAGATCAAAGCTGTGCAAGCATGCGTGTACAACAAGTTGCATATGAGCTAGGTGCGTGGCACTGCACATGTAATAATGGCAAGCACTAGCTGTAATGCAAGATCGTTATTGATGACCCTCAGAACGTATTCCCATTTCTAGATGGACTGGCGTGCTGTTTACTATTAAATTGTGGTCTGTTCTGCTGCTGTGCTCCAAGATGTCGAGGTAAGTAGGGTCACGTGCTTAACTCATATGCTACCTGTTGTACACGTATGCTTGCACAGCTTTGCTCTCCCAGCACTTTTCGCTGAAACTTTGAAAACAGTTTAATGGTACTATACTCCATTCACGGTATGAATTACTCTCTGAAAGGTCTTTTTTCCTACCAATATACTACTATATAATAGATTTCTGGTAGGAAAAAGACCTTTCAGAAAACAATTCCTACGATGAAAGGACTTTAGCATAGTTTGCTGGATGTAAGTGTACAGAGATTTTTTATTACTTATGGTTCAAACAAACTATACGTTTAGTTTGGGAGTTGAGTTTCCAAACACCCTGTATCTAATATAAAATGGCTAAGCTCCCATATTTCCGAAATTATTTATTCACTGAAGACTAAATATCAAATACTTTCACACACGTTCAGTGTATTAGGCTTGATAACTAAAAACAACCTATTTCGGAAATGAGTTTCTTGATGTATCCCAACATACGCCCCAGCTCTGAAGGCAGGGGATAGTATTGTAGGCGATATGCCTACCACCCCTGCCATTGATCAAAGACTCCATGTGACCTTATCAAAGGGTTGACATTTTCAGTCATGTCCCTTGAACATAAAAATACTTTCCCCCAAACCCACTTTCTCTTACCGTATTTCTACTACAAAGTTTCGTAATTGACACATCGTCATGAAAGCAATTACAAAAATAAAGTGCTTTGGCAAGATAAAATCTAAAAATAGATTTTCACCGTTGTATCGTCTGCGTATTTTTATATCAAAGGTAAAAACAAAATTTTAAGCGCAGTGTGGAAGGTCAAAGGAATATCTATCTGAAAAGAAGTCAGTTGAATTTGGTAGATTCTGATATCATTTACTGGATTTAAATTTCGTTGTACATTATAATGTATTAAAATGTGTTCCTTTATATAACAAACAAAGTTTAGTTTTAAGCTGATAATTAAAATTATCTGCTTCTGTAACGTAAGTGTGACGTAAATGGGTACAAATGTTACTTCAATTGACTTATTCAATAAAATATGTGCATTTGAATGAGACAATTATTCAGCGATAATAATAAAATTAATGATTTAAACACATTCACAGTAACCTATAATGTATTGTATTTAAAATATAATCTCTCACAGCCCACCTGGTACATCTTCTATGCCCTCCAATACGTGATATACGATATTACCTTGGCACTCTCAAAGTAACAATAAATATGAGAACCATGGCCGGTACTTTTCTCAAATAAAATAATGTAACGCATTAACATATTTTATATCTATGAAAAGACAACACGCGTGAGACTATTCGGGTGTTCACAGAGAGGGGGAATATTATCTTCACTCGGATTTGTATGAGTTAACAAGTTTTTCTTGTTTTGTTTTTTCTTGGACGAATGCACATTTTTAATCAGTTTTTGATCCGGTCGTAAACCAATTGGAAGTTTGCCAGCAATTTGAATACCACTTGAATTGAAGTATATATTCTAGCGATGATAGATATCAGATTCAGTTGCTAAGAAAATGGGTGTGTATGTATATGTGTGCCTAAGACTTCAGCCTGCACCATATTTTTTAACCCCTCTCATCCCTATTCCTTATTTCCACAAAACTGGTGTCGATAGGAGTTTTTATATTTTATTTTGTTTTGGATGAAGAGCGTTTCATGGCAATTCATTGATGGTTGGTCGCGATATGTCCGTGCTGTCGGTTTTATGGAAGATGCTGTCGACCAACAGTTTGTATATAAACAACAGCTGCAGCTTATTTCTTGTGATGTTGATTCGCTGATAACTCTTCACAAGACTTCTGTCCGTGATGGAAAACCAAAACCAAAACAAACAAAAAAAACATAATTGGACAGATGTGGTGAAAGCTGCTAAAAAGATCTTGCCCTACTCTTTATAGACTCCATAAAAACTATCTTAGATGGTTTGAAGTTCATGTAAATACTTTCGCTTCCTTATAATTTGTCTTGCGATAAAATCAGGAATTAAAAAAATGAAAGATGTTCTGTTACGAACTGTGGAACCGGTTTTAAAAGTTATTCTCTTTCCTTTCTTGCGCTGCCACTCAGCTTTGTTGCCAATACGAGAATTAATATACTAAAACATAATTCATTCATTGAAATCTCTTCTTGGGACTATGGAAACTTTTTGCTCATAGATATAATATATCCCCATCATACCAGCGCATTCAAACGATTTAAATTTAATTTGGATTTAAATATAACCTAAATTAACAACTGAACCTATGTTTATTTTAGCATGACGCGTTTCACAAATTATTCAAATGCCTAAGCTCAAGTGTTATGTTTTTCATCTCTAGGACTATTTAATAAAAAATGTTTGCACCTCCATTAACATTTTGGTTTTATTTATTTGTAAATAACAGTGTACAAAAACTATTATATTCCATTCACCGTAGGAATTGACTTCTGAAAGGCCTTTTTCCCTACCATAAATCTATTATATAGTAAGATATTGGTAGTCCATTCACCGTAGGAATTGACTTCTGAAAGGCCTTTTTCCCTACCATAAATCTATTATATAGTAGGATATTGGTAGGAAAAAGACCTTACAGATAGTAATTCCTACCGTGAATGGAATATAGGTAAGTCATTACATGAAAAGTATGTGTTGCTCTCTTTTTCGATGTTGTTTTGTTTTAAGGGTACACACTGAATTCACCATGAAACCAAAATATAGTTTATGGCAAGGCGCAGACCATTTCTAATCGAGAAACTATGAATGGTATAGTTAGATGATTGGTAGCAAGCCTGAATGATCAGTTAATGTCAGGATCCATCAAAATAGGCTGCACTTGTGGTTGATCAGCACAGGAGGAGGTGTTGATCGCACACTGTTCTTACCTTTTTCTGACCGGTCAAAAATCGGCGGAGTTGTTCAATATTCGCTCTTATCATCCTGGAACCGTGAGATAGTTTGCTAAGCCTAAATAGTATTAAACTAACACTATAGTGTATGAATAAATAAAATGTTTCAGGGCTCAGCTACAGACAGTCGCGTTCGAACCATTGTGTCTGCAATATATTACAATGAAACCTCACCTGGTTGTCTGGTACGCGCTTGCACTGTCGTGTCTGCTATAGCTCACGGAACCGCACCCGCTTTTCAAACCACTGTCCATGTTTTACGTTTACTTAGCTAAAGTTTGATTTTCATGGGAAGGACTTTTTATAAGATATAAATTAATTGTGTTAATCATTGATAATCTTTTATTATATGATCTATGTTATTTTATAGCTATTGGTGCTATATATAAAACCAACAGTTGCAGATAATATGAACTGATATATGAATACGTAAAAGTAGGTCACTTAATATTTCTTGCTCTTATATAAGGCCTTTCTTTTGAAAATTGGATTGTAAGTATTTTAGCTTGCGTTAAGCCAATCAGAGACAAATGGCTAATATGTTAGCATGTTTACAGTAGTTTAACCTTTCTTTTAACACCACATCTTACTACATGTCCATAGTAAACGCATATATGGCCTTTTAATTAAGAATATTAGTCAGGGATGAGTAGGACTTAATTGAGAAGAAGTGTATCTACATTTGTGTGGAGTGACAGTTTAAAACTATTTTTGTAAAAAAACTACCCTTAATACAGTCGACCGGGATTCGAACTTCAATATCCTTGTCATTGGCAGTCTCATCGCATAGTGATGCCTTAGAATATGTGTCCACCGATTTAGTCCTTAAATCATATTGGCTTAAGTTAGTTATTCAGAAATATAATTAAAAACGTCCGATAGTTCACGTCTTACCAGCTACCCTGGCTACCAGCATTTATCTACAATAATGAGGTAAGGTTGATAAAGGTAGAAATTAAAGGAAATGTGTGCGTATTTGAGTATTGACAAAGTTGAAAAAAAAAACATCAAAAAATAATTGCTCTCAAAACTCAAACCCTTCCATCAGCAAGAAACTTTACTAGATGAAACTAACATTTAGTCCACGTGCCCACCCCACCGATGCTTGTGATAATTCTGTTACATAGATACCTAATCACGCCGTTCCATTACGGTGTAGGCAAGAAGCTGTGCATAAAGCTCAAAAAAGTTGTCCATAAGAATTTTTCCAGATACTTTTCTTATATATATATTATGCCATCCCCACTCACCTTGGTCTTGTGTTTCTCCTGACAAACCCACCCTTCACATCCATAAAACAATGTTTGCGTTAACACACTTCTATCTATTTCGATCTTTGCCTCTTTCGATACTTCATTCTTTGTAATAGTCCACATAAAAACTACTCTCTGAGATGCATTCACCCATCTGTCAATTTCACCATCCATCCTTCCATTTTTATAAAACATTCTGTCCAGATAAACAAAATCATTCAATTGTTCTAAATTTTTCCATTTATATCAATCTTACAATCATTTCCTAATCCGTCCTTATAAAAGACTATCACCAAAGTTTTGGAGACATTTATATGAAGATCAATTCTGCCTGTCATCACATTCAAACGATTTAATCAATTCTGAATGTCTCATTAATTCTCAGCCATTAATAAGGCATCATATGCAAATAACAGCGCTTTCACATTCATATTGTATATTTGTACACCAAGATAATTCGTTTTGAAACAGCAAACACAAATCTTTTTAAAAATGTGACTGATTATGAACGGTCTATTAAGTATGTATCGATTTTCTATTACTATCGTTATCTTCTTTTTAAGGATTTTCATAGCATTACGTTAAAGTGGTTGGTATCCTTGCAGCTTGTGGTTGACCACTTGCAGCAGCGGAATTGAAATAACGTGCCGCGTGATCTGTTTGGCACTATAGGCCATGTTCCGAGAACACGTACTAGACAATGTTCGCCCCTAGCACTGGTAAGTCAAAACAAATTTTATGTTCGGATTTATAACTGCGATAAAACTTGTTTCTGGACATGTTACCAGCAGGAATGCTGCTCAGACCGTGGCGTGATATTCCAGCAAACTGTCTCGCTCTCGACTATTTCAATCAAATTAAGATTATGGGATTCGAACGTGGCGTAAGGATGTTATCCCTCTCATTCTCTCGGCAGTTGGATCTTCTTGTGGTTGACGATGTTAATAGTTGAGAGTGTGTAGGCCTATAGCTTATAAACCACAGAATTAAAATCACGATAAGAGCAATAGGTGGAAATTAACTTTGGCATAGGTAAAGCCGTGGGTTGGGACTATACACCATTAAAATTAAATTGATTGATAAATAAAACCTAACCGTGGGAATCAAACCCAGAACATTTGTCTTAGGGCACTAATGCTATACCTTAAGGCAGGAGTGTAGGGGATGCGAGAAAAGGTAAGTGTTTTTGTTGTTTTTATATCAGAGTTTTTTGTGGTCAAATAACGTCAAATATTTTTCAATTATAAATATAGTTTAATTATTTTTCCATGGCTATCTTAACATTTGTTGAATATCTGTCAAGAATGTTTTGGAATTTAATGACAACTTTTTCTCCTTATGAAAAAAAGTTTGTAATCTTATACCGCCCTGCTCAAAACAGGTATTCATTCACTGATGATATAACCATATCGAGGAAATTTAAACTCTATGTATATATTAGAGCAATACTATATTTGTTTGGACAAATAAATGTTTTGCTATAAAAACTGGAAAAATACTGCCTCAAACTCGCCATCCTTACCTCGCCACCTTAAACTATGAGCGAAGAATGACCTTGAGCATGGGACTATTCTAGGATAGCTCAGTGGTAGAGCATTGGTGCGCTAAGCCAAAGCTCTGGGCTATATTCCCGTACACGTGTTTACATTTTTAACTAATTAAATTTAATGTGAGAAAGCCAAGGCTCTTGAGTGTTTACTTCACAAATGTTTGGTCACAAACAATCTTCTCTCTCAACTCAAGGGAGCGTGAATTGAGTATAATTACTTTTGAAGTTTTTATGACAAACATTATTTTGCTAAAATAAATCTCATATCCCTTCAGAATATGCGGATAGTTCAGTTTTCTACTTATTTAGTAATATTTATAATACTTTTATATATTGTGTATGAAATATACTAAAATTACTTTCATACATTAAATACATATTATTATATACTATTTTATAACTCCCAGATATTGTCCTTGCTTCAGTATTCCTTGCGCAAGAAGTAGAACTTGTATCTTAGGCTGTTCCGTGAAAAAGCGATCTATGTATCAAGAGCTAAAGAATAGCCAATCAATTAACTCTAGTAATATTTATACTATGTGAAAGTTTAATATGAAATATATATGATATTTTATGGTTTACAGATCCAAATTTCTTTATTTTTAATGGGTTTTTCCACAACTTATTATTACCCATCTGGGCTATATAGTTAAGCATTTATTTAGACAAACGAGGCAGCAACGATCAAGTTACAGAGCTTAGATGGGATGTATACACACTTGCGTGAAGGTAGAGTGGGAGACGATTGAGGAAATAAACACGCTGTTTCCCCGGCCCGGATTCAAACTATGATCATCCTGTCCACGGAAAACTGGGACTTACATTTAATCCGTGTCTCTACCAATGTAGGTGATTCCAACTGTTCCAACATGAGCTAGAACCGGTTTATCTTACTAGATAGTCGGCTTTATATCGGAAGGTTCTTATCTATAAATGCAATAAAATGAATAAAATTAAACTATTAACCATGACACCCTAACGGGTTGGCATGGAGACCGGCATCAGCTGACGAGAAGGTCAGGAATTGAGTCCTGGTCGGGTGTATTGGAATGATGGATACAGGTGGGGAAAACCTTAAATACTCAGGGAATCGTTTTGATAATTAAGTTAGGGAAAACCAAAAAATATAAGGCACTGTGATTAAAAATAATAAATAATCAGAGAAGATAAATACAGGGTAGCCACTGTTCTAGAAAACCAGTAAAACCCAGAATAATTCTTAAATTTTGTATTAAAAGAAAAAGCCTGGGAATAGTTCTGAAATTTTGCTGTTTGTCGGAAACTTAAAGGCGAGGATCACTCTAAATATCTTCTAGGTGCATACTAATTTTATATTTTTTTTGGAGGGCCACTCCAAATATCTTGGATAGGTACTTATAAACATTACTCACTCAAGTGATTCAATTTGGAGGCGTATTTAACATACTTCTTTAAAAAAAAGTATATTCATAGTTATTTGTTCAAATCTCACAATCGGTGACTTTACTCCCGCCCTTTAAAAAATAGTTTCTTTTACAGTAAAACCGGGAGTTATGCTGAAGTTTGATTCTAGAGAGTGAGTGGCCACCCTGAAATAATTGGATAAATATTATTAGGTTTGCGCCTACACACTAAAACAAGAATGTATGAATTTGTTTCTCGCGTGTTTATAACATATTTTGCGGAGGAATATATATATATATAGTTTTTTTACAAAATTTACACATTGCCACAAATAATACCTAAAACATTTAATTTAGGTAAAATTAAATAGTACGGTACAATTGTACAAACTGACTTATATATAGTGTATTAAAGCTTAAAAAATTCCATAGGTAAACTACCCTTAAATGATTTATATTCGTAAAAATAAAAGCATAGTCATATTTTTCATGAAAAATTACTTCCCGTTACCCATTTTGAACTCAATCTTAAAAGCCATTTTCAAAATATTTCAAATTTTCAAAACTAGTTAACTACCCTAAAGTTAAATATATTTTGTTGGTTTTTATAAAATTAAGTAACATAATCTCCAAATACCATTTTTGAACAGAATCGTTCAAGATATTTAATTTTTTTTTCAAAACTAAGTAAACTAATAATTTTTTAGAAATAAAAACAAATATGTATAATTATTTATAATGTATAAAACTAAATATAAACCTATTTTAACCAAATCTCTAAACACATTTCTTAAAATATTCCAGTTAAACACAAAATCAGTGATCAGTAAACTATCATCAAACGAATTCCCTCTCTACCCTCTTACTCCCCCCTCCCCCCCAAAAATTATATAGTTTAGTTTGTCGCGTCTATTATTTCCCAGATATAAGCCTACATTTGAAAACAAAATTGTTAAAGCTATTTTAGAAATATTTGAATTTCAAAAAATCACTCTTCAATAAACTACTCTTAATTTAAGGGCGATGGTCAAAATCAAAAATATATGTCAAGGCATCAAACCGGTTAAGATCTGCGAATAAGGCCAAATAGACAAGCAACCAGAATTGTAAAATTCACTTTTTTAGGTTTTGTTCCACATAAAACGTAAAGCTTCATCAAAATCCCGAGCGAGAACATTTTCACGATTACAATATTTTCTCTTGATTTGAGGAAGTAAAACATATACAATAGCTTAGGCTTATAAGTTTCTATTAATCAGAAAAATATTTGAATAATGTAACAAAGGTAAAATCTGTTATCCACTAAGAAAAACTCTAAAAATGTATGAGTCAGGAAAAATTCTAAAATGCTGTCTGGAAATATGTTTAAAAGTCGGGAAATGTAATAATATAAATTAATTAGCCTCCCCAATTGATCTGTTCCTCCTCTTCCTTCACGCAAATGTAGGTATACTTCATTAAAATTATACCTTCATCAACTATAGCCAAAGCGGACAGGCAGTAAGTAATATGTGATGAACATCAAACCACTCTCCTAAATCTAAAGTAACTTATATAAAAAGATATTAACTAAAATACGTGTGTACCTTGTAATATCCACAAGATAAATTACATTATATATAGTTATGGCTTCACTATAACATTTCAAACATACACATGTGTGTGGGTAGGGGGTAGGAAGGATTTATCAAGCACAATCTTATAGTTACTAACAAAAATGACCCCTTTTCTTGTTTCATTCAAAGAAGTGCCATTTGTACCTTGATAGGCCTACAAATGTTCGAATAGCGTAATTATGTTACAATATGAGGATTTAAACAAATATGTTGTAGGTGAATATTAGATAATAATTAATAAGTATTTAGCTAGTGGGATATAAAAAGACCCTCCATGGTGTGCTCCCACAAGCGCGCCATACCAACTTAGCGGCCGCCGCCGTTAATGATGATAGCGCCAACATTTGCGGGTAGAGGGGTATCATTTGGTCAACACAATGAGCCCTCTGGCCATTTATCTCAGTTTTCAAAACCAAAGATGCTACTTCTTTATTCAAGTAGCTCCTAATTTATTCTCACGAAGCTGAGTTTGACCCCTCGCTCCAGACCCACAGCTTCACAGATACATTTTGAAAGTGCCGAGGATCGAATCCGGGACTTTTAGGATCTTTAGCCATGAACTCTGACCTCTAGACCACAAAGGTATATGAAAATTGTAAAATAAAAAATATTTGAAGGTTGTACACGTATGTGTGGGCCTAATGGATGGTCCATCACTTTATTCTGGAAATGGGGGTGGGGCTCGGCCCCCACTGACCCCCACTGACACATTCCTTTCTACGCTCGTGCTGCTCTATTAGCTTTATGTTACACCTTTCTAGATATAAACACATTCAGCCAGATATTGCAAGTCTTGTCTTTGATCCGTTACTCCGACCATACGTAGGAACAACTCAATGTGATTAAAAAGGCGGCCGTATAAATATATGACAACAGATACAAGTTTTTATTGGATTCGTACAAAATGTTTAGACACATGAATAATAAAACATTGATTTCCAATAAAGTATCTTGAAAGTAATGATGAATCAAAGGGTTGAAATATGTTCCCATTTTTTGTGTTTACACTTAAACTATTCTATACTGTTAAGGGTGACCTGGTGGTCTAGGGGTAAGGTGTCAAGACTTCTATGCTGGCGGCCGGGGCTCAATCCTCGGTCCCAGCACAGATTTATCTGATTATCAAACCCTTCCTTCACCTCTGACAAGACGTGTATTAATCACAACTTGTGAATGTGGGGAATACCAGGCCTCCACCGTGGTTCGGATTCCACGTTAAACTGTAGGTCCTCCATTTCATCTCACAATCACCCTACCACTACACATTAGCGTAAGTGCGTACAACCCGAACGGGTAGTAAGACGCGGTGCTAATAATAATAATAATAATATACTGTTAAGTATTTTTTTTACATTTAAAGTGAGAAATTACAAAATGTTTATGTTAAAACCTGAAGTTTATCTCGACGATTTATAAAATATATCATATGTCCACAAGATATTAGAGTTTTGTAACATCTATATTAGCATTAACTTAAACCCACAACCAATAAATATACTCACAACCAAACAATACTAAAAACCTTGCACTACTATTAAAACTAACCAATGCACTCACAATAAATAACTGATATTAAAACCAATCACTCATCCCCTTAACCATACTCACATCGCACTGTTTTTAAAAAGCAGGCTCCGCACTTGAACATATTCACACTACATTAAGATGTAGTTGTATTTATTTCTTACAAATTATTTATCCATACTCATCATAGTCGAATATATGCTTTTATATACGATCTCCACACCCATACAAATGTATGTTTATTTTAAACTGAATCCAACACTTATATCATAAGATAAGCTATAAAAAAGGCTAAGTAGCTAAAATCAGACTTATAATCACGTTTAAGTAACTAAGCTCAATTTAAGTAGTAATTTAAAAAAATATTAAGTTAGAACATTTATTAATTATGATTAGCAAGATTATCTTATTTTAGAAAAAAAAAATGGGTAAGGGAGAAAGATATAGATAGGGCTCTTTGGAGTGGTAGATGTATGAAACAATTTTATAATAATTTTACACACTCGGTTTTGTTCTTGTGATTATAATGTTAAGCTCATTTTCTTCGGAAATATTGGCGAATGAGAAGTCAAGGCTCAAATCTCGACCAGATTCACTGAGGGTGATTTTTCTTACCTGTTTCTCCACTCTCCTTCCACGCAAATGTGAGTGAATTAATCTGAATACTACCATACTTATCTTTAACGTATTACCATAATTAATATTCATGTGTCTAACCAGAACTGATAGAAAGACAGGGTCAAAATATTAATAACGAGGAAATAGCAAATGATTTACAAAAAGCTTTCAGGGATAGCAGGCAAACTCTTCTTTAATTATTATTTGACAAACTTATTATTATAAATTAGTTCTCTCTTCCAGAACGTTTTCATTAAATTAAATACGTAATCTCTTATATAGGTAAATTCATTTTAATTAAAATATTTACTATAGTATAATTTGAGCAACTGACGCTATGTTATTGCACGATCAACTCCCTAACTTGTAATGTTATTAAAATATTGTATGCTTAGTACATGCCCCCCGTGAGACTCTTGGTCCAAGTGTTCTGTGAAGGTGAAGAATCACTTCAAGATGGCTCAGTGTTGGTCGGGACTTGTGTTTCAAGGATGGCTGTTGCTTCATACAGACTCAATAAAAAATAACAAGGTCGTTACCGCTAGAAGCAACTCCGGCTACTTCCTTTATCTCGGACCGATTTATTACCTACTTCTCTCTTTCTTTATAGCAATACTCGAACCTTAACAAAAATATTAAGTTTATGGTTCCGGAATATCAGGTTGCTGTGAGAAAGAGTTAATAATTTTTCACATGATTTTTTAAAATGATAAGTCTTGTCTGTGCACTCCGTATCCGGATAGTACTTAGTACGTAGTCCTTGAGATATATTTTACACAGTATTAGATTGATACATACATACATACATACATACATACATACATACATACATACACGAAGCCCATATCAATAAGTCCGTAGTTTGTAGGCGTTGAAGCAGCTTTAACTTTGAGAGTTATTTAGTTAAGGACATCTCTGGAGAACCAGGAACATCGATGTGCAAATTGAAAAATAAAATCAAGAACAATATATAAAACGGTTGCTATTTTCTTTACTTATATAATTTTCATTTATTTTTCTTTAATAACAATTCCTAGAAAACTCCACAGAACGAACAGAAGCTAGGCTATCAACACCAACCATTATAGTTGGATAATAAATGATTATAAACGCATTATATAACTAAAACTAGCTTGTTTCTTAGAAAATCAACTGTACACTTATCAACAATAATATCAACACCATTCATTGTTTATTAAAAACCCATCTCAGTGGCTGAACCGTCTAAGTCGACATTCTTATGTTAGACTGACCTGGTGGTGATGGGGCGATTGGGGTTCGAATCTCGTTAGGGTCTACTGATGGTGGTTTTTCCTAAATGATCCCACATTCTTCTCCTATGCTTGTGCGGATAGGTTATCGCTAAAATGCTTCTTTGGCCATCCCTACCCTATTAGAGTAGGCCTAATTACTCTAAGTGTGATGGTATAACCTGAACAGACAGTAAGACGAGGTAGTGAAAAAAAAAGTTTCAAAATCACATTAAAATAGTCAAGGCACACTCAAATATTTTTAATTAGAAATTGTATAGTTAAAAAACGAGTATTATGATTGTGTTTAAAAGTTCAACAACTCAAACTATAATGATGGTTTTATTTTTAAAAATAATGGTGATCATGGATTTAAAAATATTGACTTTTATTCTTCCTAAAAAAATTTCTAGCTTGTTTTTTTTACCTTTCCCCAAACTCCCGCGGCCCACCTGCTGGCCCTTTGTGGC
Organism: Timema poppense; assembly: GCA_902141375.1. Taxonomy (NCBI): domain Eukaryota; kingdom Metazoa; phylum Arthropoda; class Insecta; order Phasmatodea; family Timematidae; genus Timema; species Timema poppense. The sequence goes on along the minus strand of CABFOV010000009.1, from coordinate 198,156 downwards.
ACACATGATACCGTGACACACTGGTTTAAACACGCTGTATTATCTCGGTGTTAAAATAAGTATACATTTGCTGGTTGCATTGTCTTGAGTTTAAAAAACCTAGTACTCGAAACCTATCAGACATTGTGAATGAGAGGAGAAGCCCTAGACAAACTAAAACGCCAGTGTACACGGAAAATATAATCTTTTCCTGTTTGAAATGCCTTGAAGAATTTGTTATTGGTTGATTAGTTACTAAAAATTTTTGTCTCTCACATCGTAAATAATTAAAATCGTAATTATGAATGGAAATAGCGTGGTAGTATTAGATTTTCAATTTTGTTATTGAGTAGGTCCACCCTAATAATTTATTCATTTTAATAGTACAGGCAGGTGATTAGGTTAGTTTTATATTTCAAAATATACAATATTATAAAGGTGGTTTTTATGAACACTTTTAAAATAAATTATATTTTTAGACCTTATTTACTAAGGTAATAAGTTTAGGTCAAATTCTATAAATTAAAAAACGTCATTTTTAGTCATGCGTTAGTCATTACGCTTCATTGTGAATGGCTGTATTTTTTGTCAATATTATGCACTGTCACTCATAAGCTTTTATTTATTGACTATGCTTTATGCATTAATCCAAACCCTGCCAAAGTACGTTAAGGACAATAAGGATACGCGTTGTTAACTATGTAGACTGAGGATTTAATGCTACGTTGGTCAGTTTTGTGAGAATTTGTTGGATGTGGCAGCCATATTGGATCTACCATTGTCGTCTCGAACCAAACCTGTCTTAGTTTTATTTGTGCGGCAGTGAAGTGCATCCAAGCTTGAGGTTTCCATGCAGCTGAACATGTTATTCTCTGTCCTCGCTCTTACATATAACAATAGTCTTATAGCACCAAGGAAGCTCATGGCATGCAAGTAGCGCAATTATCTAGAAGCAAGTGGTATTTGCGCTTGCAATTATTTTGGTGATCCTGTAAAAAGAGTAAGATTACAGATAGAGTTATATAAAGTTTGCGAGAGTAAAGTACCGCTCCTCGACTTTAGGTCATAACGTTGGTTGGTTTAGGCACACACATTGCAGGATTTTCAAAAGGGTTTATTTGACAAGGAGGAAATTTTGTTTCTTTGTTTAGCAAAATAATCCTAGGGGTTTGAATTTTAATGGTTTGTGCTCTGAAGACTAACAAAATGAACGTAATGCACTACTGGTAAGATAAGGCTCTGAACTGTACTGCGTAGAAAGATAAGTGGTATTTTATTGGGGCTAAAGAAGTAAAACTAGAAAAGATTTTATCTATTTTGGTTACGAATAAGCCTTTATACTGTGAGTTTATAGAATGTTATATTTACTACTCATCCTACACCTTTTTCTTGCTGGGTTTTTTTTTTGCGAGAGACACAGAACTGCATGAAAATATTTGTGGGACATATATTAGCAACTAAAGACTCAGTCGTGACTCTCCAACATACCTGCCAACTATTATTCTCCTAATTTTCACCTGAAGATGCGCACATTAAATTCTGCCACTTTATACTCATGTAAATTTAATATCCAGGTCTACGTGGACATATTTGGTTTCCTATGTCATTGCCTAAGTTTATATAACTAATAATCAAAAGTTGTTTGCTAAATTATTTTTAGGGTTCTGTGAGTACTCGGATTTTGAGCTTCAAGCCGAACTTGTCATTAAAGCTCAAGATCTAAATCGAAAGTTTTGTAAGCTCGTAATTTTTTAGCTTCTTCTTGATGTAATGTACGTACAAATAACATTTTAAAACGCAATGGTAAGTATAAGTTATTTAATTTAGATAATATCGGAAGTTTCACTTATAAATTATTCGGTAATTTAACGAATGGTTAAAATGATTATCAAATTTCATATCAACGGTATAATAGAGCTCTAAAACTACTTTAGCCCTGTAAACTAACTCAATTGTTTTAATCCATTTTGAATTATTCTCGATTGAAGTGACATTGCCATTACAAGGCAATGTTTTTTTTAAATAGCTAAACAGATCACTAAATAATTGAGTATTCATTATTTTTACCATTTTCATATGGTTCCACTTTAAATTTATAGTTTCAGTTAAAATAAATTTAACATATAGTTATAATACGTATTGATTGTTTTCGAACTTAGGTTATTTAAAACTTGTATTAATACTTCATACTGTGAGCTGAACTAAAAATATGATTTTAACCATCTTATTTTTCATTTTTAAGAATGAACAGAAACTTTTAAAAGCATTAAAATTGAATTGAAATACATTTATTAATAAGATACATTTCTAGTAAGAGCCCATATTAGGTGCATTCGCAACTGCGCATAGAGGAATGGAATTGGGACAAAATAAGTGGTCATGAGTGATTATTACATTAAAGACTACATATTAAACGAAATATAAAACATTTCAAATTTCCTACCGCTTGTGATTCTTACGTTTTATAATAGGGCAATTAAAGTTACGATGGCTTGTTTTAGTTATTAGTTGACTAAAACGTCGATTTTATTGACTTTCTTTTTGTAATTATTGTTAGTCTAATTCTAATGTGCAAACTGCACAAGTGTTGAAAATATTTTAATTATCTTTTAACTATCCTTTTTATTTATGTGTTCTTATTTTTAAATCATGTTTTGTTTTTCTAATTTTTTAAAACCGTTATCTCCGTTTCTTAAACTTTTTTTTTCAAAAGTATTTACTATTTATAAGAATGGGTGTTCTTCTTTTAAGAATATGTGATGTTTTCTAATATTTTTAAAATCTCACATTTTAGAGATGTGGTATTTTCATACTAATGTATGTTTTGACTGGTGACATTTCAAATATACTATTTTACTTTTAAAATAAACAAATATATATTAATTTTAAAATTATGAATTGAGGCTACGTGAACTCGACTTGAGATTGGGAGCATTTTTAAATACTTGGCTCGAGTTAGACATGAAATAAAAAAACAGATTTTCAGACCCCTAATTATGTCCTAAAATATTATTAGCTAATATATAATTATATACGCAATTTAATTTATAAAAAGTTACAATAATGGTGGTTAACTCCTTACATAAACTCTACGTGTCAACCACTTGAGCAGCTGAGATAACCAGAATATTATTTTTGTCTAATTTTTTTATTTTTCATATCTTTATGAGCTCAAATCCCTGGTTTATTTTCTAATCCCACCTTTTCTTATTGCAATTTTCAATCTTATGTGTGTTTTATTTTTCGCTTCAGGCGATTGATTGTTTTCTGATTTTTTCTTAACACTCATGTTCTTAATAGTACTATAGTAATTTGCCTTGCCCGAATCTTTTATAAAATAAAATATTGATCAGCATAGCCTGCCGATTAGCAATTACTGATCACTTCTACAAAAAAAAGTGTTGTTGCTGTAACAATTTAGTAGCGATAAATGTAATTACTGACCAAGTTAAATGAAACTATCACCTTCTATATGTGAAGAAAAAACGGCAGCATGTGTTATTTAATTACCAGTTTTAATTTTGCTAATGCGCTTCCTCTGGTGCATGCCGTAGGGTATTTAAAAATATTATTGTTTGGAATTTGTTTTGTACACCGCGTTTTACTACTCGCTTAAGCTATCCACATATCTTCGCTAATGGGGTAGAAATTAAGAAGGCAGAATTTGTGGAAATTTACCTGTATATGTCTGAAAGGAGAGTTGGAAACACTTTTTTAAACACCCGACCCTTATCTCTTCTTTATAGATAAGTTTAATATTACATGACAAACACCTTTCTTCATCTGCCAACCAGTATGGGTAAAATATTTACTAAAGTAAAGTGGTTAGTTACGTCGTGCTCTATATTATGAAGAAGCTCCTTGATTATTCTTCCTGGCCCTGCTAGGTATTTGTTCTCTTGATAATATTTAAAGTAAAGTGATTTTACAGTCTCAAATATGTCCAGAAGATATAGTTTTATTGAAGCCGTCAAGTCCTTAATGTATTCGAAATAGAATAAAACTATTAAAATTTAAAATTATATTTTTTTAAAGCTATTATGAGGTTTACTAGTCATTTAACCTAACGCAATTGTGAAACCAACCTAATTAATAATCAGACCCAGACCCCAAATAATATATCACCAAATTACTGATGTGATTCACAATATAAAACCAAATTGTATTCAATTACAATTTATACTTTAACAACTATATAAGTATATTAAATATTATCAGACATGAAGACAAATAAATTTAAGGAGCTCCGCTTGGAATTTCTTACTCCATTGTTTAAACATGGAGATATTTACTCAAAGCTCTTAATATTTATTAAACAAAATAATATACACTAGCAAACTTGAGCTTTTTGCGACATTTTATTGGGGGTTGCACATCTTATAGTTATCACACTGCTATTAAATTCCTTATTTATAAATTTAGAACAATAAAAAAGGTAAATATTGGCTATTGAGTTTAAAATGATAGACATAGTTCATTGCTCTACAAATATTTCTCCTAAGGGCCGGTCTTATGACTACCGGATGGATATTGCTACCGGGAGGTTAAATTTAGCGATCAGTTAAAGGTTATCAGACACGCTAATATTTTACAGGTATTATGAACTGAATTTATCTTCCGGATAGCTATCTGTAAGATAAATATATTTGTATGCAGAAAACGTAAGGTTGGTATTGGCTTTACTGGTGCACGCATGCGTATAAACCCTGATAATAACATTACAACCTGGCTAGTGGATACTAATGCTCAACATTAGTTAAATAATGGCGGCTAAATGAGTACGAAGAAACGAATGGCGTGACGAGGGCACAGAAGCAAGGTTGTCTTGAAAGTACCAATTCCGGTGTCTAGCAAAATGTGGTCAATAGTTTGGTACAACGTTTACAAAATTTGATTTAATGTACTCATATTTAAATAATTTGTTATTATATTACTATAGCTATACAAATAGCTTGTCAGTTTTTATAAAAGTATGAATTAAATGTTCTAACTTTATATGGGTATAGTTAGAGCCTAGCCTTGCGCCTATTAAACACGTGAACCAAGACCTTAAAAACAGATTCTGGTAGGCGAAACCTCATGAAAAACAAAGCATCACAATGGCAACGACCGTTTTAATTTTGGGATAAAAGTTATCAGGCACTTAATCTTGCCGATAAAAATGGAATAGATAAATACACTTGTTTCCGACAGATAAATGCTATCTGGCAGTCATAAGACGCACTTATAACTTATCGACCAGATAAAAATATTTATCTGCCAGTTTAATAATTATTCAGGAGTCAGAAGACCCGAGTATAATTTTCAAACTTCTAAGCTAAAAAATAATGTTTTCAGTACGTAGGTGTAGGAATTAAGCCCAATTACACAAACTGCAATATCCATGGTTATGCTATTTAAACTACAATTTACACGCGTTAATTCCTCAACCACTTTAAGCTCTTACAGATGATAGCAAAAATGTTTGCCTCCTTTTCTAGTAATCATTCCAAGAACTTTGTTTTCCAATACCATAATGAATGTAGGGGAAAGGGGGTATTTTAAATGTTGAGAAAGCTAATGTTACAATCACACGTATTTACAAGGTGCACCTTGAAGGTGAATTTTAAAATATTAACTATTTAGTATTTGGTAGACCAGTAGTATAAGTAAAAAAATATAACATTCACTTTTTATATGTATATGTGTACCTCCTTTAAAGGGGGTCCAACAAATCCCAGGGGGGTTTAGACCTTTCTATGCCCATGAGTAGAACTAGTCTATACACTTTTAAATGTAGTAGGCAATAAACAAAAAGGTAGGGATTTTAGAGTAAATGTACCTAAATTGTTTCTGAAGGAGGGAGGTAAACCGATTAAGAAATACTATTATCAGTACAGCCATCCGGGATTCAAATTCAGAACCAGCAAATCAGACTAAATGTGTCTGAAAAACCGCGTTGGTTATAGTAAGTTTATTTTATATAATATAACGTGACCTTACTTAATTCAAGTTCATTTTACACTGCTTCTTACTACTACCCGTTTGTGGTCTCCACATTTAATAACAACAAATTATGTATGGATGAGGGATGTGGAATTTTAAGGAAATGTCTGTTATTTTACGTGGTTAAATAAGGAGTGCCTTGGTTTTGATTCGAGCCTTGACCTCCTTGTCACTGGCAAACAAGAGTATATGAGCTTGACGTTTACTCCGCGTGTCCACTGATGTGGGGTTTACTTAAGTTGGTGCTATGTTCTGTACATTTTGTTATGCTTAGAATATTATGCCAGACTAGCATAGAGAGAAGTAAAGATATAAATTTGAGACGAGCGTGTCGCTTTTAGCCTGTCCAAATCCTTCGATCTGATGAAAACTAATGAGAATAATGTTAACATTTATCTTTGGTCCATTCAAACATTAAGTAAGGCTGAATTAATAAATACGTGTTCACTCGGGGATCCAGGTAATAACATGTAGACCGGCTTATTGATAGTGCCTTTCTGTTAGAAAATAATTTAAGGTGTATAAAATGTGTGTGTGCGTGTTAAATGTGAGCGGCCATTAAAAGTGAAGCAGGCCGGTAATGGAATACGTGGTTCGGTCCACCACCCAATCATTAGTAAGAGTGTTCGCGGGATTAAATGGGATTGGCGGCATTCAGATCGATGCTGTTCTGATTTTTGTGGGTCTGCACATTTCATGGCTGGTAAAATAACCGTAATTACATGGTACCCAATCCTTTGACCATACCTAAGTAATTAATTCTTAAACGTTTTAGATAGAGCCAGCATTTATTTTTATTTATTTTTTTAGTCTACGTAAACACTACTTGGAGCAAAATGTCCGTGTAATGTATTAAGCCAACCATTTAATTTGTGGCGATGAGTGAAATGCTTCGGTTGGCACCATCGGGGGCTTGCTATTGGTTCAGACTGTATAATTAGGAAAGGAAGGTTACATATTGTAACGCCGTTGGGTACCGGCCATTTCGTCACGTAGGCGATCTTCACAGCACTAGGGTAGCACATACACTCCACTCTAATAACACGAAGATCTCTTCATGATAGGATGATCTCATACATCTGACACAAACCAGTACGTGCAAGAGGAGACTGAGCTGGCCAGGTGAACGTCCATGTGTTTAAAAAATTAAATACAATTTTATTAATCGAAAGGACAGGGAGAGTGCATAAGATTTCTTCACAATTTGGCCAATACTCTCCAAGAAATAAACAGTTCATTGTAATCACTAAACATAGTTACACTGATCTAGCAATTCGTCATTCAAGTTTATCAGTGTAAGATTTTTAACATTCCGTCTTACTACCCGTCTGGGCTGTACGCCTATGTACTAATTATGCTAGTGAGTTAGGAATGAGAAAGGTTAAATTTTGAGGAAGTGTATCCGCATTTGTGTCGAGAGAGAGAGAGTGGGAAAAAATTTAGGAAAACCATCCTCAATACACCCGAATGGGATTGAACCATGATCTCACCGTCTTCAGCAATATGGTATTTCCCAAGGGTAGCGCCTTAGACCATCCGGCCACCGAAAAGGTGATATTTTAATTAACTTCGCTTAATAATCAGGGGTGTGTCCACAGGTAAGGGAGGAGTGGGTTGCATATTCTTTACAAACTGATTAAAAAATAAAGTACAAATCATATTAGCATAGAGATTTCAATTTTCTTCAGATTATATAATGCGTGATTTAGCAAAGTGTAGCGTTTAAACTATCATTTATAGCCAACTTTATCAAGATATATATATATATATATATATATATATATATACATATATATATATAATTATAGTAATTGATACAAATATAATACTAAACATATAATCCATCAAAAACACAATTATTATTTTTAATTTCGAGTTATTTCCCCCTGCATTCCTCACCGCGTCTCACAACCCGTTCGGGTTATATGCATATGTACTAGCTACGCGGGAGTATTAGGGATTAAGAAGGCTAGATTTATAGTGAGTAAACTCATTTGCGTGGATGAATATCTGAAAATCATTTAGTGAAATAACGCTTAGTACACCTGACCAGAATTCGATCTTCCAGTCATCCGCAGTCCAGCCTATTGTGAAAGTGACGTCATAAATACATTTCAACCATCGAAGCAGGTTTACTCATAGTAAATTCCTGCTTATGCCTCTAATAATTTTCCACAAAAAGATCGGTGCCAAATATATGGCACAAATATTCCGATAAATGCGGTCTACTTCTGAATAAACTTTAATACTTTATTTACTTAGATTAGTAATAGTATGTTTCTAAACATAATTTCAACAGTATTTAATTAAAATATACATATTTGTCGGTGTCAAGATAAGATTGAATTTAATAAGAACGTGGCGAAATATGAGAGGCAGTAATAAAATCTTATCGCTATTTTTTTAGTACATTTACATATTTAGAAATAATTTATATTTTAGTCATTGTGAGTCAGATAAAATCACATTTTATAAAATTGTGTTTAAGACAAGATCATGTTTTTTGTAATCTCTAGATCGGAGGTGGACAAAATATGGCCCGCGGCCTACATACAGTATACCGAGTGGTTGAAGCCGGCCTGACTAGTTATTTAATTGATATTTATTTTAAAAACATTTATTAAACGATATCTCATTAAAGAAAATGTAGTTTTTTGGTGTCCTTCTTTTTAAATGTTTCAATAAATTAAAAACATTCTTAATTTACGTCACTACTCGATGATGATGATGATGATGATAATGATGATGGTGGGCTGACCATAAAATGTGCACGAAAAAAACCCCTCAGTTTACCCGACCAGGATTCAAATTCTAATCTTCCCGCCATCAGAAGTCTAGTCTATTGCGAGAGTGACTCCTAAGACCAATGTGTTCCAACTAATAGCCCGCGGGCTAAATGTAGCCCGCGTTCACTGAAAATGTGTCACTTGCAGTAAAATTAAGGGAAACTCTCGGCGGCTAATGTGATATAGCTAATTATTCAAATATTTATTTATTTGAGTTTTTATCGTGCACTTTATGAACCTACTGATTATCAGAACACGACTTATAAACTTTTAAACCTAGAACAGGCACAACATCCAGCACCCGGCCGTTAATTCAACACTGGGAAAGGGGAAACCCACATTTCACCAATGATAAATCTTTCGGCCATTCCATGAATCAAACCTGGGGCCCTTAACTCAGTAGATAGACATACTACCGATTGAGCTAGGGTGTCAGAAATTATTCAAATAATTTTTTTTTAGCACCGCGTCTTACTTCCCATACTTATGTACTAATAACGCTAATGGTTTTATGGATGAGGAAGGCTACATTCATAGGAAGTTTACTCGAATTTGCCTTAAGGAAGAGAGGAAAACCAATTCGGAAAAAATCACCCTTAGTACACCCACCCGAGATTCGAACCTTGATCTCACCGTCATTGTTAGTCTAGTCTACTGCGAGTGTAGTGCCTTAGACCATGCGGCCACCGAAGCGGGTCTTTGTTTAATTATGCAAAAAATTGGTAATTATATATTACTTATTATTCCACCTCTATCCATTATGTGCTTATTCTTCAACCATTATATTAAAAAAATTGAGACCCACTTCTGTGGCTGCACGGTTTAAGTCGTCACTATATAAATAGTCTAAGGTGATGTTTATGGGGAGATTTGGGCTTTACTCCAGGTGGGATGTACTGAGGGTTTTTCATAAACAGTTCACCCCTCTCTATCTACGCAAATTCGAGTACACTTTATCTTAATTCAACATTATACTCATCATTAACTATTTATAGTAATTAGCAGGCTACATATGAGTACAACCCGAATCGCTAGTAGGACGCAAGGCTTAAAGAAAAGTGAGGGGAAAAAAATTAGTTAATATTACCACTGATGGAAGTCCAAGTTTATGCCAACATTGTTTTATGGATGTGAAGGTTGGGTTTGTCAGGAGAAATACAACAGCAAAGTAAATGTGGTTGGAATGAAATATCTAAGAAACGTATGTGTAAAAACTCGTATGGACTGAGTCAGTAATGAATGGGTGCTGAAGGAGTGCAGTTTGAAAGGGAATCCAATAGGTCAATGTAAAGGTTAGTTTGGACATGTTGAGAGAATGAGTGTGGATCGAGTGATGAAACAAATATATGAAGGTGGAGTGTGTGGATTCAAAAGTAAAGGGTAGGACATGTAAGACGTAGCTAAACGTTGTAGATGAATGTGAGAAAAAGAGAATCATAAAGAGCTTTAAGAATAAAATAGTATGTTTGACTCAGTGTATGGATGTTGTTGAAGGGAAGCGAAATTGCAAGGATAGGAAATCGTGGAGAATGTTAGTGAGAATGGTTTAAGTACGGAGTTTTTATTTTATTAGCTATATGCACAGTTTCTTGTCCACACCGTAAGGAAACGGCGCGATTAGGTATGTATGTATTTACTAGTAGATTACAAGATTTCAAACTGGTTTTAAATTAAATGTTCTTATTTGCCTCTCATTTCTCTTATGGTGTTGAATAGTTTTTAGCTTCATTATGCTTTATTAGTTAACCAAATATTTAATTATGTAACTTTACGCTTTTTTTTTTGTATTTGACCATTAAACTTTGAAGCGCTATAATCTATATTTTCATCTGTTATAAACTCTCTAGTGTGGACTTTAATTCTTGTTTACTAAAACCTATTTTAAAGTTTAGCTCACGTGGCATAACAACGTAAGGAGAAAGACAATTACTACTACGGATCATTACTTTGTTAACTCCAACTTTTATATTTGTATACCATTATTAACTAACTCAACTTTCATTTTGCAAAAACTTTTCAAAAACTAGTTTTCCGTATTTTCTGATCCAATTAAGTATACTATAAAAAGTATACAACATTGTCAGTTCTAAATTATTAAGATATTAAGTGAATAATATAAAAACTGTATTAATTTTATGATAATCTATTTTATTATTGTTCATTAGCCCGATAATCTTAGATGCAAAAGGTCTTAATTTTAATATGTTTCTCTTGTTGTTACAAAGACTATAATAAAATATATTTTTACTATAATTCTTTTTGATATAAAATTAATTAATATTTCATATATCTTTCAAGCTTATTTACTGTTTATTACAACCCTTTTTGATACCTTTTGAACCCTCCTGAACAAAAAATAAGAAATAAATAGGAGGCCCAAAAAACAATAAACAAAAAGGAGCAGAAAATAGGGGGAAATAGGAGTGAGCGGTTGGAGTTCAGTTTTTTGATTATCTGAGATCAAACATTAGAAAACTCAGATCACAAAACTCACGCCAATTGAGGGAGTAAATTTATAGGTCATCCTCATAGAACTCATAAATATAAACAAATATATTCCAAAATTTTAAAAAAAGAAGAGATTACACAAATATAAAAGGACCTAAGGGTATGGTGAGTCATAACATTAAGGAATGCTTGAAGTGGCCTTATATTGATATTTATTCAATATAGAATTTAATTTGATATAATTATTTGAAATGAACATGAAGCGTTCAACAGAGAAGTAAGTTAAATTATTCTGACAGCTTTGAAAGATGTTAGAAAATATATTAATTATTTATTTTAAACGCCAGAAGTAGAGAACAACATTATAGTCAAATAAGGCTTCAGCTTAACCATAACATTTGCTATAACAATAACATTAATCCACAACTTTCCTTACGGAACAACTAACATGATTACGTTATTCTCAAAAAGGTCAATTATTAAAATTACATCTCATACAATTTATTGAATGAGCTCATAAATATTCTTTGTAATCTTTAATTTAATTACCTACCTCCCGTTATGCAATTAACATTAAAACAATTCCTAATCATAACATATCCCATAGGACATTTTCAACACAAATAATAATTATATGTTAACATTTTGCGACATTATTATCAAAAGAAAGCTTTCCGAGCATAATTCAAAGTTTAGCCCTCATCGTAAGTTTCTTTTGTTTGCAAAAGAATTTAAAAAACAAAAAAACAAAAACATGGAACTTATCGTCTTTGACAAAAACCTAGAACTGACTTTATATAGTAAAGTTAAAGTATCGATATTTTTCCAAAGACTAAATCGATCCGCATCAATACTAGTTACCATATCGATAACCTCTTAACAATCGATAAGTTCAACTCAATCAAATTACATCTAATTTAATGGATTACACAACTGATCTTTTTCATGTAAAATACTTAAGTGATAGCCGAAAGAGATTTTTAAAAAGTTAAATAAAAAACATATTTATACCAAAAAGAAAAATATTATAAAGCCAAAGAGAATTTTGATCTTACACTTTGTCTATACTAAGCCGTAGCTTCTCCTTCCTCAAATATAACCAAGTCCAAGAGTGTCGACAATTTTCCCTGTCGGCACTATATATGCAAAACAACCCAGAGTACATTGGTTAACCGGATATTGGTTTTGGGGGAAAACATATGGAACACTCGGGGAAAAAATACGCATGACTACAATTGCTTCTACACTATTCTCAGGTCTCCGGGACTGTTCGAGAACATCGACGAGTATCATATCTTTGCAACTTGAGCTCTTTGCAATTCGAGTTCTTTGCCACAAGTTCACAACACATACAACTCTAGTGGGCGTGTCTTGAAACTTGCCGTGGCGATCAGTCTAAGCTTTGTCTCAGGTATGCATAGTCGTGTTATTGTTTTCTCCCAACGTGTGGTGCACCGACGCTGGGGGTGGTGAAACGGGGTAAGTAATACATTTCTTCTATTCCTGTAGCCAAATGCTACACTTTTATAATTTTTAAGCACTTGACGCGATTGTATTCCTCTTTCTAGATCTGGTCTAATGCACTGCACAATACCTCCTCGTACCAACAGGCATCCTAGTTAGCAGGATTGGAAGTCATTTGATGACAATGATGTTTGTGTTGAATAATATTGGAGAGCTTTGCGTAGGACCAGCTTTATTTAAATGACATAATGGCAACAAGGGATGCAGCGAAAGAAATGGTGTAAATAAATATCCCTGTCCACTTCGCTCAAACAGCAACGCCCTCTACTCACAAACTAAGTTATATTATACATGTTTCAAAATGTTACCGCTAGTTCCGATGACGTCAGCAGATTGTGTGAGAAAAGAAACGTGGTCAAATAAGGCTACGGCTACACGAGTGCGCCTGAATTTTAAATTCACTTTTAAACATAACACTTTTTTCTCCAAGATATATCATGCAGCGTGGTTTAGATTTAAATCGCTTACAATCCAAATAATAATAATAATAATAATACTTTGGAAGGAAGACTTTACCGAAACTGCCCAGACCAATTATGTAGTCACAGGCCGTTTCACCCATAATTTTAACACTTGAATAAGTTTTGTACATTGTTAGATTCTCGATATTTATGGGTTCTTCTGACTTTACTTTCTCCTCCTCCGTTGGTAGCGGGCACGCGGGTGACTCTGATGTCTGGTAGGCGGACGACTCTTGCAGCGGGTACGCTGGTGACTCTGGGAGTGGGGTTTGGTGGCTGCGGCGTTATGAAGGGTTGTGGCGGGTGTTGCGGAGGCCTGGGCAACACTGCCACAACGTCCCCTTTGCGGAAATTGTAAACAGCACATGTCATATCACATAGGTAAGTCTCCTCGATTCTCTCGTAGGGTAGCACTTCAGTACTGATCGTGTGATAGGTAGAGTCACAGAACTCGATGTAACCTCGCTCTTCTCTATCGTGGTTCACTACTTTATAAATTACATGTCTATCGCTCACGGCCACACTGTGAATATTTTCTGCTGTCAAATAGGCACACCCCGCAATCGTATTACTCACAAAGGTTAAATTCAATATAGCTGGTTCTAAGCATGGTGAGCGTACCTGACTGCTAAACGCGCTTGATGATTGGCTGAGTCTTTAACCTATCCACTGTGCAATTATGTATTACACATCTTTAACTCTTGCACTGATGTTGTTAACGGCTCGATGCTGCTGCCCATCTCTTAAACGCGTTCAAAGTTCACAATTGTAGGTGAACTGTGTTTTAATCCGGCGCAGGTAAATATAACTTTTACCTTATTAAGATCACAGACGTCTTCATCCGTTAGGGTACCAAAACGACAGGGTAAAAATACACAAAACTAGCCATCTAGATATGCTATTAGGCGTCTCCCGAACTTTGTATTGACAGCTTTTAGTTTATCCACCGAGTACTTTTGATCTACAATTATATCCCACAATTTTACGGTCTGCATGGCGTCAACAATATTTACCAGCTGCTTAAACTTGTCCATCGTGATTCACTCTGCAGACGCTTATAAATAGTCGACCAAGCGACCCCCCCTCCCCTATATATATAGTGCTTGCCAATATTTTACTGTTTGAACATGTTTAGTCACCGATTAATTACCTGGGGCACCCGGATGTGAAAAGGGGGTCACAACGCCGTACTGAACCAGTGCCAGCCAGTATTTTTCTGTTTGAACATATTTAGACATCGAGTAATGACCCGGGACATCCGGATGTGGAAAGGATGTCAGGGAAAATCACAGCGAGACATTGCCAATAGCTCACACTCAACCGCACTCCCTGTGGGGTCAGTAACTTAGCTGTACCGCCTATGTTCCAACCAACCGCCACAGTTAGTGAGATGCAATATTACAATATAAAAGACAATTAATCACCAGGGACCTTTATTAATATGTTATCTGCAAGCCCAACAGACCCCTTTCTCACCAGCATTATTACAGCTAAGCCTAAGGGAAGATACCATGAGTAAGACTGGGTACAGTACAAGAACGAAGCGAAGGTAACTAATATGGCCCAACGGCTAGTTTATTAGAGTGGATATTAACATTGAATAATATATACAATATGGTATATTAGACTTGGAGAAAATATTAATTTTCCGATATAACTAACAAGTCAATGCTCCTAACATTTATAGCAATACTACAGGATATCTTATTCGGCGTTTGACAGGAGAGCCGTCCCTTATAAATATGACTAGACTAAACAAGGGATCAATGTACATCACTTCCCTGTAAAAATATAACAATCACAAACTAGGGAGGTTCTGTAACAATAGCTTGCAGTTACATGTAATATAAAGTCAGAGGCCTACGCAAGAAAAATGATCGCAACAGTTTGATCGCTAATGTCAGATACAACACATAAGTTGGGAGGTTCCGATAGTTCATAGATCTAACTATTCACCTAATTACACCCAAAGGAATGTACTCATAGTAACGAAAGAATAAAGTCATCTGTCAGTAAACACAATAAATAAACTAGCATCTAATATGTCCCACAAGATTTAAACATAGCAGCAAAGAACTAAGGTCATCTGACTGTTAACACAATAAATAAACTAACATCTAATATGTCCCACAAGATTGTAGATAAAGCAACAAAGAATTAAAGCCATCTGTAAGTTAACATTATAAATAAACTAACATCTAATATGTCCCCCAAGATTGTAAATAAAGCAACAAAGAATTAAAGCCATCTGTAAGTTAACTTTAAAAATAAATTAACATCTAATATGTCCCCCAAGATTGTAAATAAAGCAACAGAGAACTAAAGTCATCTGACTATTAACACAATAAATAAATATACTCTTAACAACTCCGGACACACAGGCTTCTTTTAACCACGATTAGAACCCTGACCTGAATAAAGGATAATCATGGCCTAAGTTAAATTTCCTTCTTTTACAATAATTAACAAAATCTACACCATGATGCGAACCCTAACCTGAAATATACTCGATCGTGGCCTAATATTAATTTCCTTCCTTTACAATAACTTACGTTATAATAATCCTAGGGGCTACATAGCACCCAAGTGTGCCTTACATCTACATGGCATCAAAGAGTGCCTTACATTGCTATGCATACGCTTATATTTGGTTCAGCTCAGTGGGGGAAACATGGGCGGAAAGAATGCCATCATAGAGCCGTCACAAATATCCAAACATATAGTCTACGTCTTCCACAGCGCCTGCGCACAGCGCTGTCAAGACACACAGCTAGTGAGTGGGGGTGACTTCGGACACACGAGGCACAGGGATCCACTTAGAATGGCCATCTCGCGCATGCACGCTCTAAACGGATTGTTTTAGTCAGGAGAACACTTGAATAAACCGCCGACTTCCCATACAGAGTTTTTGCAGTGTATATGAACAAGGTCGTTCCGTGGCGTGATCGTTGATATTGTACGAGACCCCAGCTTGTCTGTTGAATAGGGTGAGTATAAAGATGTTGTTGGTGCTGGGCTAGTCTCTATCCATGGTACAACATTTGATGTTTGGTATTCGTCGAGAGAATATGCTTTTCTACACGTCACGGGAGGAGCACCCAACGTCATGGACCACACGTTCCCCCGCCAATAAATAAAAAATACCCGGACACATGGAGTGCACACCGTGGGGCACACTAGCCTCGATGCCCAAGTCAGCTCAGTCTGTGGATTCTGAGGGGTGAGCTCCAAACACTGTCTGTTTAATTATGGTCCAGGGTTTGAACCCCCATGCAAGCACATCGCGGGAGGAGTGCCTGAGACTGGACGCTCTCCTACACAAAACCTTTGGGGTACATATTAATGGGCACACATTACAATCAAATGGGCTAAACCCATGAGTCACTGTGGTGGCCTTTGTCGGGGGCATGGTCTCGGAGGAGGGTGAGAGAATTAACCGGATGTGGAAATAAGGTTTATTGACATCACAATACACTGCTGACGGAAAATAATCTTGGGGGAGGGGGATGTGGGTAGGGGAATAACAGTAAATTAGCCGGATGTGGAAAGTAGGTTAATAGATAGCCTCGGGGGATGGAACGGCAGGGCCACCACGCTGCTCCCTTGTGTAGATACAAGGAGGCAATCGTACAATATTACTAGGAAGGGGAGCAGGTAACATGCATCAGCGGGTACCTGGACTAAATATCAAGTGTTTCTGGTCCAGTATGCCGGTGATTGGAAGGTTGGGGTTTAAATGTCAACCAAGTATACTTAGAGTATTTTTTTAATAAATTGTTTCACACTTTACCTGAATGTAAATTGTGTTACATATAATTTAAATTCTACCTTATACATCCCTATCTCATTAGTGTAAATATGCGATGGTGGATACTTGGAAAGCGATAATAGAATTAGTCAAGTTTTTTTTAAGCTACAAGTTTTACTCTTTAACTTTCATAATCGCAAGTTTTCTGACTTTGTATCCCATAAAAACATCCACGGTTATGGTCTCCTTGGTCCAGCAAAAGTGATGAGTTCCAGCTATAAAAAAATATTTCTTCACGACAAGAGTTTTGAAAAGCGCTCGACGAACACAATCACGGGATGTCATGCCATAGGATTGGTTGTAAAAAAAATGAAGAGATGTGATGTGCAATAAAAATATGATGTGTAACTTGTTAGTTGGTGTAAGCTTATACCTTGTGAACACCACACACTTCAAGTCACAGAGCGTGAAGTACGTTAACACACGAAAGTCACAAAGCGTGAGAAAGACCATCTCACACCAAGTATTTAAAAAATATATCTTTATTACCATCATCCTGGCGATTTAGTTTGTCGAGTTGAAATCATCGCTCAGTGAGCAACCCAATTTTAAAATAATCAGAACAACCATTTTATGCCTTCACAACGATTTTAAAGCTAAACTCGTTAGTATCGGTCCTTTCCACTCCCATTAATTTTGTGTGTTCAAGGTGAATGAGATTTAGAATAAATACTTCTTTTTTTTAGGAGAATAGATATATTGGAGGTGTTTAGTCGTTTGAAATAGCACCTGAAAGTTCTATTTGGGTATATAAAATAATATAGCCCAATTTTCTATCGAATGGACACATCCGACAACGTTTTACTAGATTTATTACACGTATTCATACTGCCAACCACGTAAGCTGCAGCTGTCATTTTTGATATGATATACTTACAACTAGATGTACCCGTTTTAAGCACTGGTAATCTATAAAGTAGCGTTGTTAATTTTTTAGAATATCTATAGAATTAACCAAAGTGAAAAGTATCAAAATCTCAGATTATTTTTAAATATTAATATTTTATTGGTTTAACTTATATATTCTGACACAATGTTTAAAGAAGGCTGACTAAAACATGTTAGTAATAATAATAATATTTAACACCACGTATTACTACCCGTTCGGGTTATACGCTTTAAGTACTAATTACGCTAATGGATTAGGAATTGGGAAGGGTGAATTAGAGGAAGTGAACCCGCATTTGCGTGAAGGGAGAGTGGAAAACCATTAAGGAAAAACCACCCCCAGTTCACCCGACCGAGATTCGAACCTCGATCTCCCCGCCCTCAGTGGTCGAGCTCAACACGAATAGCGCGTTAGCCAACTACGCCACTGAGGCGGGTCTCTACTAAAACATGTTAAAATACGGATAATCTATACTTGTTTTTATAGCTTATTTATAATTTGAAGATTGAGCTATACTTCTCTGTACATAATATTTGATATCTTGCC
The DNA here is from genome assembly GCA_902141375.1 of Timema poppense. Lineage (NCBI taxonomy): Eukaryota > Metazoa > Arthropoda > Insecta > Phasmatodea > Timematidae > Timema > Timema poppense. The sequence continues at coordinate 179,730 of CABFOV010000009.1, read as the reverse complement.
TGTTGGTACTAATAAAAATATATTTTATGAACTGACTCTACAACATGCAACGTAGAACTGTCAATGTGACAATTAAGGGGATCTTAAGTGTATCCCCGTGTACATGATTAACTGGACCTTATATTAGTTACCGCGGTAATAAACAATTTATTGTTAAATAAAAGTTACGGAGTAACTATTTAAAGTTAAAAAACAACTCATTCTTAACGTTTCCGGCCAATTATATGCATTATTTCTAAGCCACCATATTACATTTTTCTATTTTTGGACTTTTCTAGAGAACCTTATCTTGAGAATTACCAGCATATCAAATTTCACATTTCTGGGATGTTTATAAGTTTTTGAACAATTCATATGTACAGACAGACCACACAACTATATAAAATTAGTATGTTTAACATCCGGCTGCCAAAATATTTTAAATTTATCCTTGACAATCCAATGTCTACTCTGCCAGATTACAAACTGAGTGCACAAACGGACGCAATATTTGCCTAAAAGGGATAAGATAAGTGAAACAAAATTATTTACATTGTTACAAAACCATTTTGAAATTGATAATACACATACGAATCTTTAGTAAAAATGGATACACGTACTTAAAACTAATAAGATAATATACATTGTTGCAAAAAAACAATGAAAAAGAGTGCAACATTCCACCAAAGAGCATAAATGGAATAATATACACTGCTATAAAAAAATTTTGAGAAATAAAAGATAAGGTTAAACGCACAGACTTTCTCACTCCTTTTCCCGAAAATGGAGATATTTGCTTAAGGCCTATAAGATAGTTGGAATGGAATAATATACAGTGTTGCATAAACACTCCACCAAAGAGCATAAATCATAATCTATTTCCCGTAGCCTTATTTAAAAAACTTTTTTTTTCCAATATCTCAGAAACTCTCAGTTTTATAAATATATATTAAAAAATTATAATATTATTACAATTTTGTAATGATAGTTTATTTCGTATCTCTTAATAGTCGTGGGGATATAATAAAAATAGTAATTTTTCACTTATGTAAAGTACTCTCAGCTATTTTCATGGGAAATGAACAATTGTCAATTTTTTTTGTAATGTTATTTAGTGTATTAATACGACAATTAGTAAAAATCGTTACATCCGATTTTGAGAAAAACATTTTTTTTAGAAACCACCCTTAATTTTAGGGTTGAATAGATGATGCCAAAAATCTCTCTCAGGAACCTTATGAAAACACCATATACCAAGTTTTATCCAGATAGGTAGGCCTACATTTGTTTCGGCTCTAGTACCAGTAACTAACAAACCTTGGCGGGATTGCAAAAAAACCAAAAAACAAAACCTTTCTTTGGGTTTATGGGGTCATGAAACGTCGACATACATCAAAATCTTGAGTTCAATTTTTTTACGATCACAATGCATTCTCTACCCGAGAGGTGCGAGAAAGTAAAAAAGGAACATTACTGTTCACAAAAGAACATTTCCAAGATATCCATTAACATAATTCAGAATATGTTGGTTTTTTAAAAAACATATTATTTCAAATGAAAGTTTCTACTTTTGATAGTCCTACAATTTTTCAATGATAAATTAATTTCGTATCTTAAAGAAACAATTAAAAGTTAAGTTAATTTAAGACCAAACTGGTTCTTCCCTTATCCATTTCACGGAACGGGCAAAAACTCATCCAATTCACGAATAGGGTAAAGATTGAAGCTGCCCAGTTCATAAACTGGGCACAAAAGTGCTGCACAATTCATGAACCGAACTATTCTTTGCCCAATTCGTGAAATGGCAGAAATTTTCCCGATTCATGAACTGGTAAAATTCAAATTATTTTGGTCATCTGCGCATGACTATGCGCAGATTAGCCTACCACTGAACTTACTCTCACCAAACCTCTATAAATATCTTCACCCCTCGCGAAGAGATGTAATTTAGTCCCTCATTTCTAACAGGCATGTTCTATCCTTTGACTACACGTATAGCACATCTGTTAAAAACAGGTTTAACTCCTTAGGACAGGTAGCGGCTGGTTTAGATACCCATCGGACCATACGATGGATCGGACTACGGTACTGTCAGGTAGTATCTAATGTGCATATGCCACAAGACAGTAGTATAACAGGAATAAACAACCAAGTTCAGACAACCTGAAGAAGTCATCACGCGGGAATTATTATGATCAAGACTCTTCTCACATATTCAAGAGAGAACACTCAGTATATTAGAAACGGCGCTTTTCAATTTAACATGTACTGTACATCCTGTTTATTTATAATGGGACTTTTCCAATTAGCATGTAGACCTGTATCTTGTATATTAACCATATGACTTTCCTATTTAACACATATATCCTGTTTATTAACTATATGGATTTTACATTTAACACGGAAACACGGATATCCTGTTTATGTATCATGGAGGATTTTCCCTTTGGCGTATCTGCCTTTTTAAAATGTGTCACTTTTATATTTTACAAATTTGCCTTATTTGTTATTCTAGTTTTTCACTTGACATGAGATAAATCCATAGACTTATTGGGGTTTTCCGTGAAACATTATACTTATATATCAAGGCGATTTACATTTTAACATGTTCGCACCATTTATATATGATTATAATATTACACTAATAATCTTTATTGATATATTAGGGTGTTATGACTGCCTTGCACATTAATTATACATTTTCTTAAGGTAAAAACCCTGAATGCTTCGTTTGTTTTTAAATTATTTAACTTAAGATTGAAAACAGTAAGCTGGGCTTCTAACAAACAAACAACTACCAGCCCATATTGAGCCATGGGATTAACGTTCAAATAAAACTCTAAAAACATCATCCCGCAAATATATTAATGTCTGGTTACATATACTATAGACTCGTGTATTGAAGGACCTGCAATTAGGGGATGAAAATTCTCCATACACCCTCCATTGTGTATTGAAGGACCGGCCATTAGATGATGAACTTCCTCCATTCACCCTCCATTGTGTATTGAAGGACCGGCAATTAGATGATGAACTTCCTCCATACACCCTCCATTGTGTATTGAAGGACCGGTAATTAGGTGATGTAGTATACATACCTTATTTCTCAATCTCTAATGTTTCCTGTAAACCTAATCGTTTGTTGTATTGAAAACCACTGCAATTTTGGACAACGCAATCTGTTTCATGTCACATTTACGGTACTCCACCTACATGCAGTCCCACAATACATAACTTTCTTCGTACAAAACTATTAATTACACAACTTATTTAAGCGTCCACTTTCGTGAAATATTTTTCACTTTTTCAGCCATTTTTTAGTGCACTCCCTTCTCTTTTTAAACTGCTTTCCCTGGAACATTACCCGTTGGTTGTTTCATGTCCATCTTGTAGCTGCAAGCACTCTCAACTGTCCCGTGATGGTTGGTATAGTTCTCGAGAGCTGTGGCGAGCGACCTCCCGAGAGTCAAGGTGCGCGTGTACACAAAAGGCTTCAAATCTCAGGACTAATATTCTAGAGTAAAAAACTCTCACGTGGATATCTAGCCTTAGGACCGTACATTTAGTCAAGACTAGGATGCCAGACAATCTCTCACTTGACCTGAACTGCTTATTATTCGTGTATTGGAAGATTGGTTGATTCCCGAGATAAATAAAGCTTCCATCTGAGGCAGTAGAAGAAGAAGATGAAAGAAAGAGAAGGATGCAAATTGGAAGAGCTATGTTACACGAAAACAGCCCCTATTCCTTTTTTTGGAAAACGGGACATTTGTTGATTTCAGTGAGTATTTGAAGACGTTAACACATAACAATATCGAGTGTGAGGAAAAAACATAATAATAAATTATATCTTTTTAAATTTCATTTAATTTTTATTGTGTCGGAGTATAATTCACTTTACAGTACGTGGGATGACACAATACAGCACGCTACGTGGTTTAAGGCATCACACTCTTAATATACTGGATTGCTTATGACAGGGAGGTCAAGGTTCGAAACTGGGTCAAATGTTTCGAGAGGGTTTTTCCAAATACGATTAATATTTTTGACCCCTCCCCCCTTTCCTTGCTTAGATAGGTGAACTTCCCGTAAAGAGATCTCATCCGTAATCCTAAGATTAATCCGTTAGTAACTAGAATGTTATGCATGATCTTTCTTTGCAGTGTCTTACTACCTGACTGCATTTACTTACTTTATGTCATTAGAAACTCGAAAGTTTACTGCCGCACTTAGAAAAGGTAAGCCATCCATTCCTAATTTGAGCTAGCTATATCCAGTCCACCTCGTCATACCCTATCTTGAGCTAGTTATATCCGTCTACCTCACTACACCCCATCTATTTCATGTCCATTCTAATGTCCTCCCATAGGATTTGTCAATCAGTATCCTGAACAATGTAAAAGAATATGACATTCGCGCTGCATTTCCCACCGTAATCTGCGAGATTTGATTATCATAACAATATCTCATGGAGTACAGGATTTGTAACACATCATTAAGTAGCCTCCTCCACTCCCCAGTATCTACATCCCTTTTTGGACCAAATGTATTTCCAAGCACCTTGTTTTCGAACTCCCTAAATTGCTTTTCGTCATATAGGTTAAGAAACTACGTTTCACAATCATAGAGAGTAGGCCTAAACGTTACAATTATTGTTTTGTATATGTTGAGTCTTACATTTCTTGACAGAAGGCGAGATGACAACAATTTACTAACCGAGTAATAGTATGCATTTCCAGACTATATTACTTTTCTAGTTTTCACTTCAATATCGTTATTACTGGTTAAAATTGTTACTAAATACTTAAACGCGTTTATCAGGTCAAATGATGGATATAAATGAGAATGGTAGAATTTCAGAGGAATTGTACCTGCAGTTACGTGAAATAAAACTTTTAAACCTTTAAAAAAGCATGTCTGGGATTCTAACCCCGAGCTCTCTTTTTTCAGCAAGACAGACAAGACGATACCGACCTTTAGACCATGTTACCACCGATGCGGGTAGCTAATCCTTTAACAACGAACATGGAACAATACACTGAGTATAAAACAAAATGTTGAAATATTTTAATTTGCTTACTTTGTTCGTAAATTTAGAATATGTATTTTGTGGTATGATAGTGAAGATTTTATAAGCATAGATACAAAATATGGTTAGTGGACGTTCCATACATGAGTGCTACATTGTGGGTTCAAATGAGTTACCTACCTTTACAAATACTGTAGACTTATTATTTATTTACTAGAACAGGTTAGGTGAAACTTGATTTAATGAAAATGGTTCGGTGACCTAACAAAAAGTTGTAGACACAGTTTTTCAACAATTTCTATTCGTTTTTCTTGACCCATGCGCACTTAAAGTGTGTGTGTGTGTGTGTGTGTGTGTGTGTAGGAGAGTAGAATGATTCACACTCCTGCCGCACGGAGCGCCAAAGGGATCGAACTGAGATAGCGTGCTCACAGGAACAGAAAGACAAGATTAGAGAGAAAATTCGTGTGAAGAGGGAAAGTGCGATCAACATTGACGCGCGCTTCCAGGAATTATCTTTTACTTCACCACGGCGCAGCGTCGGCATGCCACATCCTGAGAAGCGTCGCGTAATTGCCTAAATCTCACTCTGATTGGAACAGACGTGTCGCAGTTCCACATTTTCATGAAAAGCATTAAACCATAGCAGTCGTGCTGGGTTCCAATTCTGATAACGGCTTAAGTAGTCCCTACCCATAATTTAGTCAAGTAATCTTGGTAACGCACCTCCTAAAATGTCGCGGATCTCTGATTAGTACAATCCTTGTAGGATTTCAACAAGGATGTGTGCGAAGCTTCCAAACTTTGGCTTGTTTTAGAAAAAAATATCAGCTTTTACTAAGATTTCAAGAAGATTCCGTTTCAAGAGTTACAATTACTAACAGATAAAATACCCAATTTGGTGTCCGCATGGTCTAAACCGCTTCTCTCGCAATAGACTAGACTGCTGAAGACGGCGAGATTGGGGCTCAATCATGGTTGGCCGTACTAATGGTGATTTCCAGAAATGGTTTTCCACTTTCCCTCCACGCAAATGTGGGTATACTTAATCTAAATTCAAACTTCTTTATCCCTAATACATGACTGATTTGTACAACCCAATTGAATAGTAAAACTTGATGTTAAACAAAACAGTTGAAATACTTAATTAATGTTTAATTATTGCCATTTTGAGCTGTTATATGCATTACAAAATAATATTTATGAGAACATATCTGAATAAATTGATTTGGATGTTGTGATATATAACAGCTTGATTTATCAATCTGAATGAAATATTACAGACAATTTTGCAATATAATATTTTCTAACTGATTTTAGAGAAAAATTCTTATGAATAATCACAACTTACTACTTTTTCAAGCATAAGACAACTAAACAAAGTTATTCGATCTTCGTTTCAGCTTAGATACTATTCCATACAGGCCTCTAAATGGTTCGTGTTCGAGTTAGATTGAAAAATTGGATTTGCACAGCTATAGGCCTAGTTTCAAACAATACTGTAATTTCATTATGTACAAACCCTCCTATGATTTCTCTGGAAAAAAAAACCTCCTTTAAAATACCAAATATATCCATCTATTCTGATAAAATAATGGGAACAAACAAAACGTATTTATCACCCTTTTGTATTATCTTCTAGCGATCAAATTAAACTATATGTATAGACTAAAAGAACAATAAATTAAACCAGGTAAATTACACAAGATTATTAAACCAGATTCACTTCTATTTGATTTAGCAATTAAAAAGTAAGTGTTCTATTTTCTTGTTATCAAATAATACAGGTCAACAATTTCAATTACTTAATATTCTAAAACGAAAGGAGTTAAAAAAGGAACTTAATTATAACAAAGGTTTTCCTTCTGGAAAATATTTCCTAGGTTAGAAAAAAACATCAAGAATCCAGTTCAAGGCGTCTCACTGACACACAAGAGATATAATTTTAGCTAGTGAATGATAGAAATCAACATAGAAGAAAAGGAAACTGGCATCTGGTAGGGAGAAATAGTTTAAAAATTGAACAATACAAGTTTAAAAACTCAAACAAAAATGAAGGGGGGGGGGGGAGG
>CABFOV010000009.1:137667-171626 GCA_902141375.1 Timema poppense | reverse complement strand
GTTCGGATTCCACGTTAAACTGTAGGTCCTTCATTTCATCTCACAATCACCCTACCATTACACATTAGCGTAAGTGCGTATAACCCGAACGGGTAGTAAGACGCGGTGCTAATAATAATAATAAGATCCCCGGACCGCAGCAAAGAAGTCCGACACCTTACCCCTAGACCACCAGGTCACCCGTAAGTGACAATAACATAATTATTGAGGTTTTAATCCTGACCAGATGTACTTAGGGTGAGGGTAGGTTTTTTTTCTAAATGGTTTCCCATGTAGCTCCATTTCGTTCTCCAGGACAAAGGCAGGCATACAAGGTTACAATATAAGGGGAAAATGAATACAGTGAGCTGATAGGACTATTAAAAACGAATATATTATTGGATAATGTATCCGCTCATGTTTCTAAGCAATTCATTCTGCATCACTGCGGTAGACCAAATAGGATGGACATTAAAATGATGAATCAGCAAAACACCAAACAATATTCCCAGGAAAGTATATACAACTTGGCTAAAATTTAAATAGAGCGGAAGTCAATAAGCCGGAAGTCAATATATAAATAGTTGTTCTATTTATAATAAAAGTATAAATAATAAAAAGAGTTAAGCATGAAAAATGTATACTAAATATATATATAAATATATATTATTCATTGAAACCAACTCGAAATTTTACGTTACAATATTCTCTCTAATGGTCAATCAGTTTCAACAAAGTCCATTATTATATCATATTATTATTTTGTTTAAAAGGACTAATAAGCAGGTTCTATAAATATACATAAAGTATGTTTAGTCAAAATATATTCGAATAACGTCCGAATATTACATCTATATAGCCACTAGCCGAAAGGAATAACCAATAACATTTCATTCCATTAATTCCACAAAAGACTAATAAAAAAATAGTTTATTTTAAATTTAACATTTCCTAAGTCAACAACTTCCCATCATTACATTTCTATTCTCCTAGTTGGAAGGACTTTGAATATACAGTAACATTTCTATCCTAAAAGGACTAAATGTTGTAGTACAAGATTTAACATAATATAAACTTGAGTAAACTATACTCTATCCACGTCCAATATTTAAATTAAATTTCCATTAGTCAGAAGGACTTTGAATATATATTAATATGTGTCTCCTTATTTACTGAAAGTGCTAAATGATAAAAATTCAAAATCTAATTTAACATAATATATTATTTATTTGTACCAACTAGACTCTATCAAAGCCCGTTATTTAAGTTTAATTTCCATTAGTCAGAAGGACTTTGAATAAACATTAATATTTCTCTCCCGAAAGGACTAACTAGTTAAGTTTTCAAAACTTACATTATATAAATGTAAGTGAATAACTTTCCATTGTTGAATTTCTTATACTCCAAATTATGAAGTATTACTATCATTATAAAAAAAATTAAGGCCAAAAAGAAATTTTGACATACACATAACTGAAAATTAAAATTTAGTTCTTTCATTGTAAAAGACGTAGATTCATCCCGTCAAGAATGAAGTTTCCTTCAATCTCCTGGTGGTATTTATTTGTTATATTTCCTCAGAGGGGGGGAGGTAGGGGTTACATATAAGACAGAAACAAGGAGAAAGGTGGGGTAATCGGTGAAACTTCACTGTTTAAATAAAGGTTATTATTATTATTTTTATTATTATGTGGGGAATATGTGACGATATGGTGGTGGAAAATGATAGAACATACATTTAGGCGACGTGGAGCATTTCAGCCCCGGATGCGCCATACGTCATACAAGCGGCCTCAGTCACAACTCAGAGTTAGCCTGATCATTTAACTCGCGCATTAAGACTTGATCACACGTTCGCGTAGCGGGAGGTGGGACGTGATCGATAGTTTATTTGAAGTGGACGCAATGAAATGGCACATGGTGATTCTAAAATATTTTCACATTATTTAATTATTTTGTCGGTTACCTGATGGTCTAGGGGTAAGGTGTCACCTCTGTGCTAGGGGTCCAGGGTTAAATCCTTTGTTCCGGCACAGATTTATCTGATGGCCAAACCCTTCCTTTAACTCTGACAAGACGTGTATTAATCACAACTTGTGAAATTTTGAAAATATTATAAAAAGTAGTAAGGAAACAATTAATATTAATGATGATAGAATTTAATGTAAAAATGGTGAGAGTGAAAGCTAGAACATTAGATGGAATATAATGAGCAAATAATATATAAGTTATAAAAAATTTGAATAAGTATAATTAATTTATATTATGATAACATCTATAAGAACTTCATTAGACTTTTTATAACATCTAAAAAATAACATTAAAAAATGTAATCTTTGAATCAATTTACATTGATGACAAGTGAAAATACAATGATATAAACGATTCGTTCTAAATCATGTGTACAGTAAGGCAACAATAAAAAACAAACGTAATTATAAGTTAGAATAGACAGAATTATATAATTGAAAAATAAATATACAAAACAAGAAAATATAAGATTAAAATAAATAATATATAAATGAAAATAATTGAATTATTTCCTTATTTGTATTTCTTAATTCCCCGTTCCTTGTGTGCTGTATTCAATTTCAGCTAAGATTCTACATGTTTCGGCGCCGGCGCCATCATCAGATGTTATTGGAATAGAACTGTGAATGTGTGGAATTATGGGCCTCCACCGTGGTTCGGATCCTCACGTTAAACAGTATGTCCTCCATTTCCTCTCACACTCACCCTACCATTACACATGAGCGTAAGTGCGTATAACCCGAACGGTTAGTAAGACGCGGTGCTAATAATAAAAATAATAATAATAATAATATTTAATTGAATATTGTTTGGAGTAATTCTTTATTTTCTTTTGGGAACTAAACATTGTAGCTATGATAAGACGCTACACCCATTAGCCCCCTATGTAAATATGGTTTTATTTCCTATATAACTCTACATTCGTAATACATACATCATTGGTGTAATTAAATGCGTTTCAACCGGACGGGTAGAAGAAAATGGTGATAATATTCATATTGGTTTAGTTATATTACTTGAAAATAGTTAATGAGATCCATTAAAAAACATTATAAATAAATTTAAAGGGTAACCGTTTTCCTGTAGTAATATACCTTTTGTGAAAAAATAGATACAGTTAAGTACATATATTGACAAATATACATATAAACACTAATCTGTTATTACTATCTCTATGATAAATGCAATCTTGAGATTGTACCATATTGTCTTTAATGTGGACTAGTAATTTACCCGGCACTCACATATGTATAGCCACGTCCTTACAAGATGTCCACAAGGTTTCCTTTTTTTTTTAAAAGTGCCCTCCGTTACTAACAAGTATTAATGCCCTCTTGACGATGATAGACATCTGCCCAACTTGTCACAGGACTGACCATTATTAGAGTGACATGTCACAATGGAGACTTTGACGACAAAAGAGGAACAAATGTCATTCATGTCAACCTGAAAGCGAACATCTGGGACATTGGAAGCTGATCTGGGGCAGACAAATGGGATTAAGTTATCTTCGGAGAGTGGACACTATCCTCGACAGTGATTATTGGATGATTCGTTCGAGCTCATGGTGGATTGGTCACAAATAATTTACTCTCAAATTAAAGTTGTTAGTTTTTATGAATATATAAAAAATGTAACCACATTATTCTGTTCAATATGTATTATAACCAAGTCCCTTAAAGGCTACGAGAACGTATTTGACGTTATTTTTTTAACCGTTTTAGAAGTAAACAAATAATTTTGCCTTTCCTTTAAATGTGTCTATTGGCTTGTATTTATTTAAAAAGTAAGTTTTTAAGCTGATTACAAAACTAAATTGTGAACATCATTCTAGGAGAATCAGTCCAACACTTAAACTCAGTCAGTAGCGTGTCTGCCTACTGATATAAGGGTCCCGGGTTCGATTCCCGGCATGGCCGAGAATTTATAATCCATGAAAGTATAAGTTAGCCCTTTCACAGTGATAAATAAACGGCTGGTGACTGGATGTTGTGCCTGTACTAGTTTTAAGATAGATTATAAACCATACTAACCTACGACAATCCTATCCAGCTAGTAGCGGAAAATATATGGCTTGAATAAAAAACTGACCAGGACACCGGCTGGAAACAGTAATGTATGTCAATTTTAGGAAAATCACAATGCATTCTGGTGGCATGACTATTGTTGAAATGAGAGAATCATCCTATAAATACCAACACCCATGTCATCAAGGGCACAAGCACACACAAGCCTAGAGGCTGTTACATGATCACATAATTTTATTAGTGAAGGGGTATATTCATTTGATAGAGTTAATGAATTCAAATATTTAGGAACAATTTTAACTAGCGATAAATATATTATATTGTAAATCAGGAAAATAATACAGTCGGGAAATACTTGTTACTACTCTGTCAGTATGGCTGGCGTCTCGCCTGCTGTCAAGAAATGTAAAACTCAGAATATACAAAGCCGTAATTTTACCGTTTGTTCACTATGGGTGCGAAACATGGCCTCTTACCTTTAATGACGAAAATAAATTTAGAATTTTCGAAAACAGGGTGCTTAAGAAGATATTTGATCCAAAAATGGATGAAGATAGTGGTGAGTGAAGGAAGCTACATAATGATGAGCTGTATACCCTGTACTTATCACCATACATTGTTGGGGTAGTAAAATCTCGCAGGTTACGGTGGGCAGGTCATGGAGTGCAAATGGGAGTATCTAGAACCACGTTCAAGGCATTGAATGGCAAACTCAATGGGAAAAGACCATTGGGAAGACCTAGACGCAGATAGTATAACATTTGGATAGACCTGAGGGAGAGAGGATCTAATGAGATGGACTGGATATAATTAGTTCACGTTTATGAGTGAGGTAATGAGCTTTCGAGTTCCTAATGCCATAGAGTAAGTGAGTGAGGTAAGTAAGTAAGGGTTATAGTCTCCTTGTCCTCCTACCGCCACTTTTGTTATTATTTTAACCGTTCTTATCTGTGCTAATCTATACCTTGACTTCTTACGCATGAACATTTTTAACATATTTTATTAAATACAAACATATTTTTGGCAGAAGCATTGATAGTATTTCACTATATTATTAATGTTATTGTTTAGGTAAACTTAACAAAAGTGATAGCTGCTTATCACATGAATCGACGTATGGATACGTGAAAGTAAATCAATTAACTTTTTTATTAAATGTCATGTTTGTCTAGCTGTAAGAAAATTTGGGTATATTTATTTAGGGAAGTGAGATTAAGTATTTATATCAATCTAAAATCTTGGATACTTAATTTCAATTCGTAAACGACTCCCTCTTAGACAAGTTGATTTGAATAATTTGGGCTTCAAAATTTAAATCTCTACAGAGTGAGAAATAGGTATGTAGGACTACTTATAGTTTTTGTAGTTGAGAGATCCCCATAAATACTGTCAACAGCAATACAAATCGTTAGAAGGGACATTTTAACCAAATACACTATACAATGATTCCCTTTAGTTAATTTTAGACACTATATAATATATTACAAAAAATATATTTTATTGTATTATTATAATTACTGCACACTACACACACACACACACACACACACACACACACACACACGCACATGCACACAAGGCAGATCAGAAACCTGGTCAGGGGACGAGCTCTAATCCTCTAATCCAATCACAAGATTTCTGGGTGATCTTATAGGACCACTTGGTGCTAAATAAAACATTTAGCTTAGTCTACTCTGCACCACGCCGATATTCTCCTAAGAACCAATTGACGAATAAATAATTTACATGATATGTGCCATGCTCATTAAAAACAATTTAACATGGCGACAATCACCTTGTATATCCGTTTATCCATACCAATAAACCAGTGTTTGTAATCAAAGGTTTCCATGTTATGTTGCAACTTTAACGGATAATCAGACATTTCTTTTATCTTGTAAGCTTCCCACTCAATCAGGTTCTGCATTCTCTTTTCCGTTATCGTATGAATCAAGCTTAAATCTGTATTGACATCTTGAATAAGATTATATATTAAATGTTCAAGTTTCCATACGTGAGCTGATGAACTAATCCAACAAGTTCGAACTCTGCGTGACGGGGAGGTGGTTTCCTGTGCCAATGAACAGAAACAGTTATGTGTTTCCTGTCCATTTGCTCGTGTTATTACAACTCAAAACAGTGATCCTGCTATTTAATGACAATTCTCTCTACCTCCTCCTATTTCCTGCTACACGAGCCGTGGCCTATGTGATATTCACGCGCACACCTACGATTGTTTTACTAGACATATCATGGTGACTTTAATGACTCTCATTATTTGTTGAATTTCATTTTGTGTTTTACAATTTCTGTAAAGGCCAGCTTCGTGGTCTAATGGTCAGAATTACTGGCTACTAAACTAAAAATCCTGGATTTGATTCCTGGCGGTACCGAAAGTATTTTTCTCTAAAGGTAATTGTTTATATGGTTGCCATGATCCAATTAATTAGTCTTAAATAAGGTTTAAAATTTCTACTGCTACCATATAATCATAATCATTATCACATCATCTTACCAGGTTAACGTAACTGTACCTAAATACTGTCCCAACTTCAGAAGCTGGTCACTTATCCGCCACTGCCAGTATACGACCAGGAATGTCTAGGTGACAAAACCTGTTGCCATAGGCTAAATAAATACATTTCTGAAATGAAGAGTGAAATATATTTATATATTAGCTTGTTTTCATCAGGGCCTTTTGAATGAATCCTGTACATTTGATTTTCTGGAAGGCTTACCTCTTTTCACAAATCAAAACCACTATAAAAATATTTTCTTCGAAAATTCTCTAACTAAACAACGCAATGTTCAACAGATTTAGTTAATGAATTTAACCATAACTACCTTCGCTATTAAGGTGCTACCAATATTACGCAGCGTACTGCGCTATCTAAATCGGCATTAGACTATGTAACGTTAGTGTTTATTATTATTATTAGCACCGCGTCTTACTACCCGTTCGGGTTATACGCACTTACGCTAATGTGTAATGGTAGGGTGATTGTGAGATGAAATGGAGGACCTACAGCTTAACGTGGAATCCGAACCACGGTGGAGGCCTGGCATTCCTCACATTCACAAGATGTCTTGTCAGAGGTGAAGGAAGGGTTTGGTAATCAGATAAATCTGTGCCGGGACCGAGGATTGAACCCCGGCCGTCAGCATAGAAGTCTGACACCTTACCCTTAGACCACCAGGTCACCGTAACGTTAGTGAATAAAATTATTAGTGTGGAGTTTTGGGCGTTTATAACATAAATTTCACTAAATTTATTATTTGATAACTTTTAAAATGGTTCTTGACTTGATATAAATAGGTACAAGAATAAGTGAGCTTTAGTAGTCACAAAAATAAAAATAAATATCAGTGGAGTCATACAGTCGTTCGAGGTATTACGTGTCGATCGATTGAAGATATCTATATTTTATTTCTATGATGTCACAGATACTTTTTTATCCACACTAGGCTTACCCTTAATGGTAGCAAGCTTAACATGATGGGTTACACTATGGCGCAGTTTATAAGATAAGGCCATACTGTAATCGGTCAAACTAGGACTACTAGCTTTCTGGATAAATGGAGTTTACCCTTCGTTTACCCTGTAAGTTATAAAGCTTGTATTGTATTATTAGTATGGTTGTGCGAGTAGGCATTTTTAACTTCGAGTTAATTTCGAGTAAAGTTAGAGTGAAAAGAAGGTTTTTTAAAAAAATTAAGTACTATATAGTGAAATTTGCACAATAAATATTCCAAGTTAAATTTCTGTAATACATCCCTACATAAGCCATAAATAAGTACAAACATGATACTTTTTTAATAACATTGTATTTAGAAAAAATCTATAATCAAACAAATTCGAATTATAAAATAAATGTAATGTAATTGTACAATTTTTTGCTACTATACAAAAGTAAATCTTGAGGCACATCATTTTCTACAAAATAGTAAAGATTAAATAAAATTTACTAAATAAGGAATTTTAGGGAGAAATCTAAAATTCCGGGTAGCCTACTATTTTTTTTTAGTTTTGTAAAATCTTTGAGTCACGTTCAAGCAGCTACTAAACTCGACTTGAACTCTAATTTATTAGTACTCACACAGCCCTAATTTTTACACTATGGCATAAATTATAAAATAATGTCATAATATAGTCGGTTTGGTAAACTGATTGTACGTGTTGACTTAGGAACTGCATGGCAACCCTTTGATATTCATTTCTTGACATCACTTCTTAGTACCAATCATGGCTATCCAAATATTCATAGCAATGGGGTAAGAATGGGGAATATGAATT
Source organism: Timema poppense (assembly GCA_902141375.1). Classification (NCBI taxonomy): domain Eukaryota; kingdom Metazoa; phylum Arthropoda; class Insecta; order Phasmatodea; family Timematidae; genus Timema; species Timema poppense. The sequence continues at coordinate 163,295 of CABFOV010000009.1, read as the reverse complement.
TTGATAAATTTTATCCGACCTTACTTAAATAGATAGTTGGTAACCATATAAAAAAAAACATTTAGTTCTCCCAGCTGCAGTTCACCGGAAAGCTAGAGGAGACCAAATTCTTGGTCCAGGTGCCCACCGATGCCAGTAAGATTATAAATTAAACAAAATTACCAAAATATGAACTATAAAAATCGTTTCCTCAACCAGGGTGTAAAAAATTCATAAAAAATCTGGGCGCTCCTTATCATAGTGGCTAGTAATAATTAAATAAACTACGTTACAAGGAGTTGGTCATAAATAGGCCTACCCCATTGAATTAACCATCACTCAATTATATTAGGAACTCGAAAGTTAACTGTCGCATTTAAAAATGTATGCCATCTATCCATATCTTGATCTAGTTCTATCCAGTGCACTCATTACAAGTCCATTCTAATGTCATCCTCCCATCCTTAGAATGATTTATAATCAATTTAAGGATTATTATTTAACCATTTATAAATCCTCCATGTCGTATTGTTCACAATCATCAGAGTAGGAAGAACAGTAGGCATACCTAATAATTTAAAATGTTAGTATTATTATTTAGCACCACGTCTTACTACCCGTTCGGGTTATTAGTTTTAAGTACTAATTACGCTAATGGATTAGGAATTGGGAAGGTTGAATTAGAGGAAGTGAACCCGCATTTGCGTGGAGGGGGAGTGGAAAACCATTTAGGAAAAACCACCCCAGTTCACCCGACCGAGATTCAAACCTCGATCTCCCCGTCCTCAGCGGTTGAGCTCAACACGACTAGCGCGTTAGCCAACTACGCCACCGAGGCGGGTAAAATGTTATTAAAACAGCCTCAATATATCCATTCATCAAATCATGTAATCTACAATTAGATTTTTTTATGGATAAAATAAAACTAATACTGTAGTAACGTTTAATTATTTAAAAAAAACTAGATTTTACTTTCTTATTACTGTACTTTCTACCATGTCCTTTCTTTTTACTTTCTCTCGACCCATCGAAGAGAGAAGTACATATTGTGATCGTTAAAAAGACCGAACTTGAGATTTTTATAAATGTTGACGTTTCATGACCCCTTGACACCGAATAAGTGTTTTTTCAGTTGTCATCTGTCTGTCAGTCTGTTTGCATCTCCGACTAGAGCTGAAACCATTTTAGCGATTGGGCTAAAACTTCTAGGGTATACATAAGGTGCCTCCGAGTAGTTTTTGGAATAAAATATCCAACCCTAATATAAGGGCAGATTTATTTAAGGGAAAAAAGAGAGAAAATCAGTTTTCTCAAAATTTGTTCTAACGATTTTGATCAACTTTTGTATCTAGATACTGTTTAACATCTTAAACAAAGTGCCAACTTTCATTTTTTCATGAAAATGACTTTGAGGGTACTATACTTATGTAGAAATTTCCAATTTTGATCGTATCTCCGAAACTATTTGAGATACGAAATAACTTATCATTGTAAAGTTGTAGTACCGTTTAAATAAATCATATTTTACTATTGTAATAAAAATAATAATATATATAATAATATAATAATAATATAATAAACTTATAATATAATATAATAAAATAATAGTTTTAAATGAAAAAAATGTATATCTTCTTTTTTATCTATATAATTCGTGTTTTTGTTGGGCGCCACCCCTGGTATCTAAGGGGAAAAATAATAATCAAAAGGAACAATACATTTACCTCGGCTATTAAACTCAGTGGCACGACGACCCTCAACCTCAAGACCACTGGGTATACTTAAAACTAAAAAAAACATGAACAATTTAGATTTTAAAAAAATGGATTGTTGGAAGAAATGTAATTAGGGCTACAAATAAAAATAAATGTATATAAAAAAAAACAATTGTTGGCACTTTATGAATTTATTGTGGTTTCCTTTTTGTCCACATCCAAATCCTACCTATGGAATTCCGGTTAGTTATAATTCTAATTTAGTAAAGTATAGTACAGTATTGTTGAGACCAAAAGAAGAGAAAAAATATATAGATACAATTAATATAATTAATAATTAGACATAACATATAATGTTAATTATTTTGTTGTATTAGTCGGTCCTTCTGGAAATAAGAGTTCTGGTTTATTAAGAAAAGAGAAAAGAAATGATTACAATAATCATTAGTTGAATAGTTGGTTTGACCTCACCCATACTGAAAACACCATCTTCATAAATTTTGTTTCATTTGAAATTCTTCCACAATTTAATAAACACAAACATTGCAGCTCTTACACACTCTCTTAGCTTCCTTTATTTACTAATTTCACTTTAATCTTTCACCTTTTAACCACTATAAAAATAATTTAAATTGGGAGCCCACATTCATTTGGCTCCATCTTGGACCACCAAACCAGGAAGAAGTCTCTCTACTATTCAAAACCTTCTAATCCTTTTTCAAATTTAAAAAATGTTCTATTCCAAGTCCAAAGAGAAAACAAACTATGTATAAAAAAAACGAAAATGAATTGTTGGCTATAGACTAGTGAGAGAATAAAAATGAAATGTAGGTTTAATATAAGTATTTAAATATAGCCAATTGAATAAGAATAATGTTTTTAATAAAGAATAAAATGTCTATTTCCTTCTGTCAAAATTAAAAATCGCGCTCGTTTTTATTCCTTCCAAATCACGAAGTTCACTCCTCACTCGTTTGATAGCGCTGCCCATGCGTTAAAACAAAGATGGCCGACCTTCAAAATAACTAGTCAATTACACTTCTTAAAAGGATAATTAATATGCTTAATAAAAGGTAAGTGTTCTTCCTTAAATCAAAATTCCTTATTTAAATTATTTAAAACAATGTTCTACGTTGTTCCCTCCGTCCTTTTACTTAGTTTAATATATGTAAACATTGTCATTAGTCAGGCTGGGAATCAGCTGATGAACTTTGAAGATTTCACGGGAAATAAATGGGAAAATAAATTAGAAATTGTTCACAAAAATAGAAAAAAATAGGGAAATACAAGGTAGGGTGGCAAATAACATCATACTATGGAATATATATTTATTAAAACTAATAGTTTCTGAGCTACAGGTAAACATACATATTTTTGAGTATTCCATAACAAAATAATAAGTTAATCGATTTTTGTGCTCATTGGTGCACAGAGATGCTTCTATTTTCTCAATACTTTATTAGACTAGATAGCGACGCAACAAGATTCACATGTTAAGATAATTGGCTACCCAATATTATTTTATACTTTAAAAAATATTTCAAACAAATTTATCTCTTCTTATGAGAAGTGACACACTATATAAGAAAATATAATACTGAGCCCTATATGATAATTTTAACGACTATGGTAATTTAAAAAAAAAAAGCATATACCTTTATTTTGAGTGGCATTTATGGTGTGAGCTGATAATATTTCTTCAGACTTGTAATATAGGTGAAAATTCCCTACACACTTGAAACTAGAATTTTGGTCTTAAAAAGTAATAAAAACTAATTGGGTATATATCTAATTTACACACTTTTTACTGGTTTTAAAAATATACTTGTTTATTTACTTGGTCTATGTTAAAACAAATAGCAGCCAGAAGAGACTTGGCTTCAACAAAACCGAGTGTTAAAAAAAAAAATCACCGCCTGGTTACACCCATCTGTGCTAAACGCATATTAATTCCGATAATGGAGTAGGGACGATTAATGTATAATTAGGAGGAAATGTCCCCGCATTTTAATGCAGGGAAAATATAAAACCTTTTAGGAAAAAACATACAAAATACGCCCGGCCCGAATTTGAAACCAGGTCTCCTCGTTGCAGCAAATTAAACTAGACGAGCTTGATCTATAGTCTGCATGCCCACTGATAAACTCTATTAGAGGTCAGATTACATTTTAGAATGCCACAAATATGTACCAACGTACCACTGGTTTGAATAATAAGAGTAATGTTCCTGCTTTAAAGGGACCCATCAATAAGCGATAAATTGCCACGTAGACCTTCAAATCTAACGCAATATTTATTACTACTATGTGTTATTTCAAAATATGATTCACGGCAAAATATAGTCTTAAGATTCTATCAGTGCACTTTTTCCTTAACAGTCTTATAGTTTTGAGTTTTATTAATAGAAACAAAGTGCGAAAATGCTCAATTTCAACGACTTTTCAAGCATATTTGCCAAAATATGAGATTATACTTGATGAAAAAAGGCTCTATATCTATTCTTACTCTATCAAATACAGTAATTTTTATATACATACAACATAACATTTTAATGACGCATTAAATAGCTAAGCTATTATATTTGTTAATTACAGTTAAGGCCGCATCTAAATATAATGCCGATGGTTTCCACATGTCCATCACAGACTCTGCCTTAAAATATGAATGGTGAATGACCCTGACTACAGGACGATTCCTGGATATCTCACTGGTTATATAGAGCATTGTACTATTAAGCTAAAGGTCCCGGGCTTGATTCCCGTGTCCAGGTGTCATTTTTAAATTTAAAGAACAAGAACATTTAAAGATATTTGAGAATTTGCAGAAAATTTTCTTTTTTACCTTGAGACAAGAGTTTTGTGGTTTTCTTTCGCCTATTTCTTATTGATATAGCAAAGGGTAATAATAATAATAATAATTAATAATAATAATAATCGACTTTAATGGCGAAGTTAAGTCCAACGCCTTTTCTTACATTCAACCAATACAATTAAAATGAAGTTTAACAAAATAATATATATAAAAACACAAAAAAAGTATAAAAACTAGTCCTAAAATACACGAGGATTAAGTAATATGAGAACGCATGCGCACACACACACACACACACACACGAACGAGAGGTGTGAGTACGTCTCACACTCCTCAATCTCACGAATAAGCTTCCACATGCAAATTACTTGCGACGTTTCACTTGAAACCATTCAATTATTATTTCTTTATATCGTTGGTTAGGGTATTCCATGAACGAGAAGCTGAAACAGTTAAAGAATTTGAGTAATGATTGGAATCATGGAGTGGAATTAATAAAATTGAGTTTCCTTGTGATCGAGTGTTGAAATTATTATTAAAGTTAAGTGAGCGTATAAGTGAAGAAAAGTATTGTGGGGAGTTGGAAGTCAATAGTTTCTTTATGATGGTAATTGAGTGTAGAGTTCGTCTTTCTTTAATTTGTAGCCAAGTTTGTATTTTATAGTATGGGGAAATAAGATCACGCGACCGGAGGTCAAATATAAATTGAGCACAGGTGTTTTGGAGTCTTTGTAGTCTTGCCGCAAGGTCAGCTGTCAAGTCATTATAAACTACATCACAATAGTCGAAATCCTGGAGGATAAGGGATTGGATAAGAGTGGATTTAATATTGATTGGTATACATTTTTTCAGGCGCTTAGGTGAGTGCAAGGCAAAGAATACTTTTTTACATATTTGTTTCACATGATTATTCCATGTTAGGTTTTCATTAAATGTAAGCCAAGGTTATTAACAACTGACACAAATGAAACTGGGCTGTTATTTAAATTTATTTGTTGTAAAGACGTGAAACTCAATATGGAGAGTAATTTTTTTTGACCTATAACAATAGATTGAGATTTTTCAGGATTGACCATTTTGTATTAACCAATTATGAGTTGAACTTAAGTCAGCATTCATATTATCTACGGCACTCTCAATATGAGAAAGAGAGGATGATAAAAAAAAGTTGGAAATTATCGACATATAGATGATGTTGAGAATATTTCATATAACTTGGGAGATCATTTATAAACATTGAGAAAAGTAGAGGGCCAAGGACCGAGCCTTGTGGCACTCCGGATGTCACTGAACGCCATGTTGACCGAGTGTCACCTATCATGACACATTGTCGGCGCTCAGTTAGGTATGATTGCATACATTGAGTTGAACTTCTGAAAAATGAAAGTTTGTTTGTAATCTAGCAAGAAGAATATCATGTTTAATGGTATTAAAATCTTTGCTAAAGTCTAACAGTGCCAACAGCGTCAACTGTCTTATAACCATGGCTAATCTTATATCATCAGTTACATTTATGAGTGTTGTGGTAGTGCTGTGATGTGGTCAAAACCCAGATTGGTATTTGTCCAGCAGATTGTGATGATTTATGAAGCTATATATTTGTCTGTGTACGATATATTCAAAGGTTTTTGATAGCACTGGAAGTATGCTTATAGGTCTATAATCTGTTACTAAAGAGGTTGGCAAAGGGGTTTTATGGATTGGCCTTACTATTGCGGATTTACACCAAAATGGAAAAATTTCTTCTTGTAGAAAATGATTAAAAATATCTCTTACAGGATTTAAAACACAAAAAGTATGTTTTTAAAAAATGTCATTGGAATTTGATTATTTCCTTGTGCATTTGTTTTGATTCGCTTAATTGACTGTACAACATCTGCTAGCGATATTGCATGAAAATTGAATTTATTATGATTTGAGAACTGAGACACTAATTTAGTTAGAGTCCTATTTTTTTGGAACGGGATCAATTATATTAGGAGTATTCACAAAATGAGAATTAAGATCACTAGACGATATGGGGATTTCAGAGTTACCAATACGTTTGTATCCAACACCTAAATGTTTAAGGTTTCCATAAACCTTTAGGCGAGGAGCTATGTTATAATAAGCTATGTATATACAGAAGTTTAGCTTTGCGGACGCCCTGTGTACATTTATTTCTAAGTAATCTATATTTCTCAAATAATTCAGATGTCATGTCAGGGTTGTTTTTACGTGATTGTTTAAACAATCTAAAGGCAGCATCTTGGTGGGACATTAGTACTCGTATAGTCTGAGTCAACCAAGGGGAAGTTGGTCTATTAACCCGTTTTATTTTAATAGGAGCCTGTCTGTCAAACAGTTCGAGTATCAGTTCATTCAAACGATTCATTTTCTCATCAACATCATTAAGCGCTAGTAAATTTTGCCAAGAAATGATGAGGCATATTTAATTAGATAGTCCTTGTCCAAATTTTTTAGGTTTCTAGCTTTAATTATTTTATGTTGAAATTTAGGAATGTTGAGAGATAATTTGGGAGGTCAGGTGCAGCTATCTTTCCATTATTAAGTACTGTGTCTGGATTAGAGGTCGCAATAATGTTGAGCCAAATATGTGAGCTAGATGTATGATGTGTTGCGTCAAGTGTACATATAGTAAAATTACATGAAGTCAACATGTCAACAAATTTATATTTATCAGGCGCGTGTGAGACTAGATCAATGTGGAAATCTCCCATGATCACGACATGGTCATAATTAACGATATGAATTATTATTTCAGTTTCAAATGGTGTCATATCCCCAACTTTAGGTGGTTTATAAACTACAGCCAGCAACATTTTTTGTGTTTGTATAACTATCTCTAAAATAAGAAACTCTGTGGAGGCACTGTAGGGGCCAGGAGATAAAGAAAGTACACTGTAGTTTACATCACTTCGAACATACATTGCCACTCCCCCACCTCTTCTCTTCACGATCATTGGTGACCTGGCGGTCTAGGGGTAAGGTGTCAGACTTCTATGCTGGCGGCCGGGGTTCAATCCTCGGTCCCGGCAAATATTTATCTGATTACCAAACCCTTCCTTCACCTCTGACAAGACATCTTGTGAATGTGAGGAATGCCAGGCCTCCACCGTGGTTCGGATTCCACGTTAAACTGTAGGTCTTTCATTTCTTCTCACAATCACCCTACCATTACACATTAGCGTAGGTGCGTATAACCCGAACGGGTAGTAAGACGCGGTGCTAATAATAATAATTATTATTATTATTCTCTTCACGATCGTTTTAATAAGATTATAACTGTCCAAATATACAAGTGAATTAAGAAGGGAGGGGATAAAACATGTCTCTGAAACTAAAATAGCATGAAAGTTAAGAGTTGCAAAAATATCCTGAAATTCATGAACATGAGCAGATAAAGATTGTTCATTCACGTGGGAGAGTTGTAAGGCTCGAGGGTGGGAGGAAAGAAATCCCCTCAACAATTCGCTCGTTGCAAGGGAACAGACAGTGGGTAAGGAGGGGGGGAGGCTCTGTGTCACAGGATAGTTGTGAGTTAGGGTCGAAAGGGAGTATAAGCTTAGACAGAGTAGAAAAAATTCCAGAAAACAACACAAACCATTGTATTTTAAGTCGTGTGGCCTTACAGCGACTACTATTTTCCATCTGACTGGGAGTGGGCCGCCGTAAGGGCAACACCACACGCACCCATACCTACCAATAAAAACACAAGACTATTAAAACAATTTGATGACATAATAACCGCAAAAACAAAGAACAGTTAAATAATTGTTAAAACACAATCGCACAAACTTTCTTATATGGTATTTCTAGGAAGAAAAGGTTCAAAAATAGTTTTTCTCCAAACTACCCTTGAGTAAGTTTTCCTCATAAAAACAAATAGGCCTACATTTATTTTAGCACTGCGTCTTACCAACCGTTCAGATTATACGCCTATTTACTACTTACACTAATGGCTTAGAGATTAGAAAGGTTTAATCGACAGGAAGTGCGCCCGCATTTACGTGGAAGTGGAGTGGAAAACCATTTAGGAAACAAACCGCCATCAGTGCACCCGACCGGGATTGAACCCCGATCTCCTTGTCTTAGATAGTCTTGCCCAACACGAGAATAGCGTGTTAGATCATGAGGCCACCGAAGTGGGCTACTTTATCTTGTTAGTCACAATAAACACTTCCTATAATATACATTATAAACCAAATTCTTCAAATGTTTTTAATACATTTCAAATTTTCAAAATAAAGCTCTTTCTAAACTATCCTATATTCAATTTTATTTGTAAAATTCAAAACGTTTTCTTATTTCCCTTGAAAAACTATTATCAGATACCCATTTTAAACTCAATCTTCAAGGCCAAGTTGGAAAAATTTCAAATTTACTCTTATTTGTCATAATTTATTTTATAAAAATAAGCATAGATTATCATTAATCATGTAAAATAGTATCTCGATATAAATTTCAAACAAAATTGCTTAAGCTATTTTTAATGAGAAAAAAATCACCCGCAAACTAATATAAATTTATATATATATAACTATTTATGATGTTAAGAACTTAATAGATGTCCATTCTGAACGAATTAGTTTTTTTTAAATATTACAATTTAAATAAAAAATCATCATTGAACTACTCTTAAACAAATTCTCACACAAAAAGCTAATATTCAATTTTGTTTGTCATGTCGAATATTCTTCAGATATACATTTTAAAACAAAATCGTTTTAACAATTTTTTAAATATCTAGAATTCTCTCAAATCATTCAAGAGTAGACAACTCTTAACGAGTTTTAATCCAGGATCAAAGTATAGAGTGCTATTTGGGAAGTCAATAACGCCTTAGATATCCATTTTAAACAAAATTGAAAGTGCTATTTTTGAGAAATTTAGAGTTCAAAAAAATTATTCACCAATAAACTACCCTTAATTTGAGGGCTAGGGTCAAAATAAAATAAAAGCTCTTAGGTATCGCCCAATAACATCAAGATACCAAGTTTGAATAAAATACGAGTATATCAAACAACCTCAGATCTCTTGCTAGGGACAGACAGACATTGTGACAGACTTAATTGTAAAATCCACTTTTCTGGGTTCGGACACACACGAAACGTAAATATTTATCATATTCTTGTGGTTGAAAATTTTCACGATTACACACAGTCTCTTGATATGAGGCAGTAAAAATTGTAAATTTATTTTTCTTCGCTACAAGCAAATAAAAATAAGTATTAATTTTTATCATTATTATTATTACCATCACCGCATCTTACTACCTGTTCGGGTTATACGCACTTACGCTAATGTGCAATGGTAGGGTGATTGTGAGATGAAATGGAGGACCTGCAGTTTAACGTGGGATCCGAACCACGGTAGAGGCCTGGAATTTCTCACATTCCGAAGTTGTGATTAATACACGTCGTCTTATCAGAGGTGAAGGAAGGCTTTGGCAATCCGATAAATCTGTACTGGAGCCTAGGATTGAACCACGGATCCCCAGCATTGAAGTGTGAAACCTCACCCTTAGACCACCAGGCCACCCTTATTCATTTTTAACTTAGTGCCTTTTTTGTTGGAGTCTTTGTGAGTTTTATAGCCTTCCTAAGTGATTAATTTGTTTATTGTTGTTTATAAAACTGCTCGATTTACTTATGTTGCAAGTTACGTCAGCTTTCTACAGTTACATTATATTAGAAACGAGAGCTATTGTGTGGGTACGGGTAGTGAAGGGCCCACCTATAATTATTTGGGTAAAATCAAATTTAATATTTCCAACCTTTTATTTTGATCCAAGAACTACAAATTTCCTTAAAAGAAAAAGTTTTAAAACTATTTGATTTTTTATTTTAATTTCGTTTCATTGGTTAATGGTAGCTGTTGTGATTTATTTACCCACTGCGGTGCAGGTTCTTACAATGTGGTGCGTCGGCCACCAGATCCCCGCTTCCTTAGTTTCACTTAAATAATTACTGTTAACAACACGAAATCGAGTATAAAAAAAGCACAAGGGCTTCTTTCGAGGTATACTAGTAATACTTAGGTCATAGAGCTTGCCTAAAATTACGTTGCATTAATTGTCTTATTTGACTTGGGGTGAAAATTACGAGAGAGAGGGTCTGTTCCTAGCTTTATTGTACATGTCTTGATTCCCTCTATCATGGTCTGGGGTTATTATTATTATCATTATTATTAGCAGCACCGTGTCTTACTACCGGTTCGGGTTGTACGCACTTACGATAATGTGTAATGGTAGGGTGATTGTGAGATGAAATGGAGGATTCTACAGTTTAACGTGGAATCCGAACCACGGTGGAGGCCTGGCATTCCTCACATTTACAAGATGTCTTGTCAGAGGTGAAGGGAGGGTTTGGTAATCAGATAAATCTGTGCCGGGACCAAGGATTGAACCCTGGACCCCCAGCACAGAAGTCCGACGCCTTACTCCTAGACCACCAGGTCACCTTCTGTGGTTAACGAATGGCATTTGCCGTACATGCCGTAAGCTATCTCGTATATATATATATATATATATAGATCTCTATATATAGCTGTTTGTGATGTCTTAAGTGGTCTTGGGGTTAAGAACTCACCTCAAGAGCCGGTATTTACTGGCTCAAACCCACCCAAGGTTAATGGATTTTTACCAAATGATGAAAATTCGTAGCACAACTTCCTTTGAAGTGGAAGTAATACGGCCGGTTCCATGTCAATTAAGGCATGTTAAACATCCCTTGAATCTATATTTATACTTCAAGGCATGTAAAACATCACTTGAATCTATATTTATACTTCTGGGAAAATTATGTATTTTTCTCTCTCGTTCATAGAAATTAAGTGCAGAGTACAACGGGAAACAATCACACTTTTAAGACTTTCTATGTACTTTATTCTATATAATGCGGATTGATGACACTAACCAGCTGATGACCTAAGCTCGCGCGCTACTCTGGGTGGTTGGAAAAATATCAGAACCAACCTTTTGGTGGTAGAATTACTATTAACTTAGGCCTATTTATGATACGGTACTTTCTTAATTGGGTAATTGAAACATTTAAACTTAGATTGGATTGTAGGTGCCAGGAATTTAAAAACTCACATAAGCAGCTACTAGCCTAGGCATTGTGTAGGAATGCAACAATCATTATTAACCCTATCAATACTACCTTGGGGATTCGTGGAGCCCATTTCAATATTTTATAATATTAATACTCCTATAATAATTTAAATTGCAGTTATTTTCCACAAAACTATTTACCAGACTTTGCATTTATTAATCCGCACTATTTTTGTGTAATATTTATAAGCAGTTTGTCAAATATAAGTTATTTTGAGTAACGGATAATCGAGCACCCTTCCCTCCTCTTTAGTATGATTTCAAACATTAGTTTAGAAAAGGATAAATTTACATTTGAATACATACTTTTCTCTGTACAACCACCTTTATTGTTCTAAGTACTAGAAGCATGTTTGAAAAAGCACTAAAGGACAACATATTGTTGATAAAATAGTGGCTCACAAACCGAATGAGGAGTTTTTAGTTTCTATATTAATGTACAAAAAAATATGCATAAGAATAGTTTCGATTAATTTTTTACAGCAAAAATTAAAAAATATTAAGTATAAACAAATGATCAAAATGATGCTTGTAGAAATATATATCTAAAATAAAAAAATAGGGGTTGGAGTAGCTGATGCCTCTATCCCTCTTAGCTCCTTAGTAGAGTCTAGTACCCGCTGGGCGATAATCGCCAGCGACTTGGCAACATCGTACACGCACACACCAACTTGTATCCGGAAACAAGTCTCCGCCGATGTTACACGTCCACACCGAGCAGACGCATCTCACCAGTCCTTGTTACTTTCTCGATGGATTCGCACATTACTGCCGTTTTTAATATAATTAAATGTCTTCAAAAGCGAAAAATACTTTGGTGAAAATAGGAGTTTTAAAGACGAGGGTAGAAGCATGGTGACTGTTTCTTGTCATATATATTGTTGAATAACTGGTGCGCATTTAAAAATAAATTCCTAAAGTTGAGTAAACCGGATTTTGAAGATGCATTTTGATTGGTAGAACCCACAATTACAAAGCGAGATACCAACTTTTAAGCTGAAATGGTAACGCAATTTGTAGTAACCATAAGAAAATCACCACCAAAATACAAAAGGAAACTCTTGTTGACAAGGACGAGGAATATAAATCGACTGGATTAAATTAATGTATTTGTCATCCTTGTAAATTTACTTAAAATTGGTCCATTTGGAAATAAGCTTTGAGCAACTAGACAGACAGTTGAAATACCAGTCAGGTTAGAACAAGCCCTTTTTTGCTCCCTCAATAAATCATTGTAAATAATAAAAAGGATGTATATAAGGTTAGCTCACCAAAATCTAGGCTTTTTCTCACATTTTAAAAGTTACACAAAAGGAATTTCTTATTCATTCACCTCGTGAACATGTGATTTGAATACATTAAGTAAAATACAAAATAAATATATTACTTGTCAAATTAGAACATATTCCCATGACTGATGCATTTAGGGTTATTTTGATATACTTTTCAATTATTAGCAATTAAGTAATCACTAAATGAATCACCCAAGCTTACAGCAGAGCTAAAAAACGGTAGGATTGTTAGCGAAAGTAACAATACCCCCCCCTTCCCCCCACTCCCACCACCCTTAAATACTCCTGCTCTACGGTAATAAATGTTTAGAGAAACGGGATAGTATTATTACTTTTTAACAAGCTAAACTCTAACAGTAGTAACAGTAACTTGTAGCAACGAGGTCCCAACTATTGTCATCTGTACTTACTCTAAAATGTCAGTATTTACTGTTCATGTTTACACAACATTGTTCCGCTGGAGCGATCGTGCCTCTAAATACAGGGCTAAATAATCGACAACTCGCCACATCATGCAAAGTAAAATTAACATTTCAAATACTATTTTACTTTGCATAATACATTATTGTGCAATATATTCATGATGGCGTGTGTGTTACTTTAGAATGACTCATCACTTTCTGAATCAGAAACAAAAATCTAAATTAATTCTAAAATTGTGTGCACACAAAGCATTATCGCTGGCTTGCCGGTAACGTATGGTCAGCTCTTGCATCTCAGCTAGGTGTACTGAAGGTATAAATGTAAAAAACAACTAGGATTAACTAAATAATATCAAAAATAAGAAAGAAAAAATAATAAGTGAAATATTGATTTCAATTTAGGATTTTGTTTGGATAAAATAGAACAAGTGTTTCGTTTTTTTTTAAATTTTTTAGTTCATTCGTACATAATTTGCGTGTATCTTCCTTTCGACTATTTTTAGCCTATATTTCTTCTTAGACAATGTAAAATAATCACAAAATCTTTGTGAACAATTTTTTACAAAACATATTTTTTTTAACTTTTAGAAACTAAAATAAAATGTTGTCAGTTATTTATATATATGTAAATATAAAATATATGGTTTTGATTAAATTCTTGTGATTGGAAAGTAGAGTTATTTTCCCACCACTTTCGTATATACAGACGTTTGCAAATTATTACCAATTTTCTAATTTTAACGAAATAATTATTTTATTCGATACTAAACTTTTACTAAACTATGCCTACATACACTTTTACTTTTTTTACAGTCTTTGCACTCCTTCTAGTACTTAGTATGGGACCCTTGAGCCCTTATTAAGGCTTCGATTTGACGTATCATGTTTTTGTGTAGTGTGTTTTATTAGACTTTCCTTAGTTGTCGGGTGCTTCTCTTTCAATATTTTATTCTAAACATCCCACACAGACTCGATAGGGTTCATATCTTGTCTGTTGCCAGGCCATTCCAACACAAAAATGTCCTGTTCTTGCAGTTAGCTTGAAACACGTTTTGCTCTGTGGCATGGCGCACCACCTTGCATGAAAATTCCATTACTTGTTGGGAACCATTCACTCATCATAAGTACCACACACGTTTCTACCACCTCCCTGTATTGTCCAGCATTCACGTTTACCTGAACTAAATGAATTTTACGAGTCCTCTAAATTGAAATCCTAATCCAAATCATAGCTTTAATGGGGTGCTTTACATTTTGCACTATACACTCCTTCCTGAAAGCCTCTCCTGGCCCTCTTCTTACGTACTGAGGGTTTTCTTCAACAGCAGAGATAATCGTTTTGTCACTGAACAATACCTGAAACAAGTATTTTCGTTATTCGCTTGACAATAAGCAAATTAATGAAAACGCAAAATGAAAATTACTTTAAAACATGAGTTAAAATAAATGATAATTTTACTTTTAATATATTTTTGGTACTTTATTTACCTATCCCCAGTCTTCAGATATCCAATCCTTGTGTTACATGGCCCAATAAAGGCTTTTTTTTATTATCACTGCAGGTGTCAGCTTTTGCTTTTTACGAGGTCTTGTTGTTTTTAATCCACCTTTAGAAAGGCTACGGCGGAAAGTGCTTCCATGTTCCCGAGCAACCGACTGAAGCTGAGTTGATATCATGCTCAGTTTTTTACGATTTTTTCGAAACAAAATTTTCTTTAAAATGGGCGAATTCACGCGTTTCTACCATCTCTGCCCACTCGTTACTCGTCCCTCATCTTCTGTGAGAATCACGTAATATAGCTAGTACTTAATCCTACAATCTGACTAATTTGAGATTTTGTTTTACCTCCAGCTTTCAAAAGGACTTCAATGTGTGCTCTTTATCGTGGTGTGACTTCCTTAGCTTTGCCCATCTTTATTACACTGAAGTCTCCTTACATCTGCGAGAAGACAGAACTCCAGACCACTTCCGGCTCTCACCCCCACACTACCTGTCATACCTATTGTTACTCCAACCATGGGATGATATTCCAGAACCACCCCTAAGCATAAAACAAAGTAGTCAGTAAATAAAGGCGAGTGGAAGTAACAGGGGGGATTTTTACTTCCAAATACACGCAAGCGAAAAATGTAAAGAACAGTACGATTGCAAACCGACACAAATACAAAATAAAATGTTGGGCCAAACTTGGCCAAAAATGGAACAGAAATATGTATAAGATTATGACGTACCCAAATTACAAATTCCAGCATAATTAAGTACCGCTAACTAACAGCAAATTCGAATTTTATCACAACAAACACCAAAAATATGAAAATCACTAATTATTTGCACAAGTCTATATTTTTATTTTGTTCATATCCAAAATTTGAGTGATCCAGGAGGACCTGTCTGTACAAATATAAAATTAGTTTAAAAAATTATCCGCGTTGGTGGCTGCATGGTCTATCGCATGATCTGCATGGTCTAATTAGTCTACTCTCGCAGTAGAATACTTTTTATGACGGGTAGATCGAGGTTCTTGGTTGGCTGAACTGAGAGTGGTTTTTCCAAAATTGTTTTCCACTTTTCCTCCCCACAAATTTGGGTATGCTTCCTCTAAATATAACCTTAATATCCCTAAAACCATTATCTTAATTTGTAGGCCTGCATAATCGTATAACCAGAACGGGTAATAAGACGCGGTGCCAAAAAAAAGCAATTCTTGGTTCATTAGAACAATATAATTTTCCGGCGAACTTTTCAATAAACATGTAAGGTATATTGATAAACACGCTGTGAGGATTTTCAATAATCCCCTAGTTTTATTATTATTATTAATATTAGTATTCTTAACATAAAATAGATATTATTAGTTGTTATTTTGTGAATCTTCCCTTTTATATGCATTTTGTGGGGTGTTAGTAATGGCCGCCTTTGCAGCACGTTCGTTTTAATTGCTGTTACCATGGGATATTAACTATTTAAGGTGGTTCCCTGGTAGCTTACATTTTTGGAAAAAAATAATTATTTATATCTTAGATCTATAATTACACTAATCTGTGCATTAATTTATTACTTGCCTGATTTTTTTGCAGTCCATTTTCTATCGTTTAATTTTTTTATTTCGGCTTATTTTCATTTATTATAAATTTATTCTAGGGGATTCATCTTGATTAGGTAAGTAGTTCGCGATCCCGCCACACGAGCGTGTTTCTTCTAGGCGGGCATGTCTGCCGCGCGATGGTAGAATGAGAGGGAAGATAAATCTGTTTTTTTTTATTATTATTTTCTGGCGGGTATTTGTTGTCTTGGAGGAAGGCTATGATTGTTTTTGTAATTGTTTTATTAATCATAATTTTGTTAGTGTTAATTTTAAGCGTTTTCCCTAGTGTAGTACTTGCTATAAAAGGGCTATATTAGGAATCATGATTTTTTTTGCGGGAATCTTACCGCCCTTTTCGGGCGATCTTTTGGGTAATTCCTGGAAGACGCTCGGAAAGGGGGCTAGGCGGGGAGATTCCTGCAAGGAGGGCAGTGGGTTTTGAAGTGACGGCGGTAAACGGAGGTTCCGGGGTGGAGCTCCGAGTTTATTTTTGGTAAAATAACTTTCTAGCAGGGAATTTATCCATAAGAATATGAAGCAAACACCGTATGCGTATGCCTAAGCTCTACTAGAAGGAGAAATTCCATCCGGCATAGTCCGATGGAGCAACGTGAGTAGCCCAAGCTACATTTTGTTTGGTGAGCCCATTCCTTTTCTCTGAGGATAGAAAAAGGCAACATATATATTTTTTTTCTTCAGAATTCAATTCAACTCAGGCCAGTCCTTTCATTTTTTGTGGGTGAATTTCGGGAACCCCACCTATATATAAAAAAGGCTAAAGTTTATTTTTTGTTTGAACGGTTTGCGGCCCTATAAGAGTGCCAAAGACTCGGGACCTCTATTCTCGCAGCTTCCCATATCGGATCACTGTGAGGAGCTTTTATGTTGTTTTTTAAATATATATCTTTATTTCATGTATAAATTTTTTTTATATGTAGGTCACTTAAATTGTACCATAACCCTACCACTGAGTCACTTATCAATTTTTACGAGTGAATAATATTGTATAACCTAAATGTATGTGATACTGGTCGACCCGATAGGCAGGGAACTTGTTTTTTGTTCTGTTTTTTTTTGGTTCTAAACACCGAGGAAGGGAACACAGTAAATAAATAACTTTCTTCCATTATTTTTGTTTTTTAATTTTTATTTCAATTACATTTTTTATTTTTTTTATTATCATTTCTCGTGCTCTACCACTCAGCCTGAGCTGAGATATGTATATGTCTGTGAACTGGATCAGCAGTTTTTTTCTTGTTTTTTTTTCTTCACAGTTAAGGTTGTTCATGTTTAGTACAGGCCTAATTTTGTTGTATCCAAACATCCCTCCACATTACTACCCAGAAGAAATTTCCCCGAACTTGTTTGTATCTATATCTTGTTCAACCAAAGTCCTCATATATGTATTTAGTGAGTGTGTTGTAACGCCCTTAACTCACCGGGGGTGTTAAAACGTTTTAATCGAAAAATAAGCAAGTTATACTCCTACGTCTTTTTTCAGAACTATAAAGGTGTATTATTTATTAGTATATATTTATTGATACTTTTTTAGACAAAATTGTTAAAAACTTAATAATAAGATTAGTTTACATCAGAGGTTGGCAACCTTTTTTTGGCCCCGATCGACTTTTGCATATTATATATTTGCATATTATATTATATTGTTTCTCCACTTACTTTTTGTTTTTATATATATCTTGTATTTACTCCTTGAATTCAATATTTCCCCCAATACTTAATGTCCCTGCCTTTATAAAAAAAAATGTACACACTGTTCACCGTAAAAGGTATATTTTTACCTCGACGTGTTATACTATAGCCTTATCTTATAAGATGTAGCACATTGGAATAATGCAAAGTAAGCTTGACATTTCTTGACGATGTAGTTTTCTTGTGCGATTGACAGAAAATTACTGCGAGATTGACTGGTCGATCGCGAGCGACCTGTTGCTGACCCCTGCTTCATATAAACTATCTTGAGCATTTTTATTTTCTCGTCAAAAACTACTTATTGTGTATTTTAAAACTAATGGCTGTAGTATTTAAAAAAAATGTTTGTGACTTTCCAAAATTATTGGCACGTTTCTTAAATTTAACTTCAAACGTTTATTGGCGTTCTAAGGCTTTAGTATCAAAACTTCAATAAATATGATAAAGTTGTTTATACATCAATGAAAATATTGGTGGATACTCCCTATAATACTGGTTTAGTGGCGGTTAACTGTTAACTTCAGGTTTAAATATCTGTAGTGTTTGTTCTAAAGTGATCTAAAGATGAAGAGGGAGGTAGAATTTTAATTAAAATGGAATGCACCATCACCTCGACTTGTGCTTAGTTAATTAGTATGATATTGAAGTTTAATAAGTGGTTAACTGGCTAGATATTTTAAACTAATTATCTCCAAGATCTAGCAAAGATAGACACTTTTTTCATGTATTTGCTACGATCGTTTCAAAATTTTATCTGAACTATTTGAAAAAGTTTTACATTATTTGGGTAGATGACTACGAAATATAGTTACTAACTTGCTGTACTTATAATAGATTAAGTTAAAAAAAAAATTGCGTCTCACAACCTCTTCGGGTAATACGCCCCTGTACTAATAACACTGATGGGTTAAAGATGAGTTAGGTTGAATTTATATGAAGTGCACCAGAATATGTGTGGAGGGAGAGTGTAAAAATATTTGGAGAAACCCACTCTCAGCTCACACGACCGTCATTTGAGCCCTTATCTCCCCGTCATTGGTAGTCTAAGTCTATTGCGAGAATAGTGCCTTGGACCATGCGGCCAACAAAGTGGGTGGGTTAGACAAAGTTAAATTACTATAACTCCTGGAGCATTATGTCATTTATCTATGTCTAAAATCTATTATATTAACGAAGGCATTTTCTTGAGGTAAGCGTACACTTGCCTACGTAGAACGGACTGCACGCATCGGATTTATTTAGTGTGCTGTGTCCACTGCATTCGGATTTCTGAAGGACACGGTTCACAACATAATATATCCTTCAGTCTTATCGTGTCGCTCTTTGACACGGGTGATCATTAGGATTTTGGGCTTCTTGAGGCAAATACTTTCGCTGAAACCCACAAAGCTATCATTAATATAAAAAATATATATAGATTTTATCTAAGTAGGTTTTTCTTTTTATTATTATTATTAGCACCGCGTCTTACTACCCGTTCGGGTTATACGCACTTACGCTAATGTGTAATGGTAGGGTGATTGTGAGATGAAATGGAGGACCTACAGTTTAACGTGGGATCCGAACCACGGTGGAGGCCTGGCATTCCACACATTCACAAGTTGTGATTAATACACGTCTTGTCAGAGGTGAAGGAAGGGTTTGGTAATCAGATAAATCTTTACTGGGACCGAGGATTGAACCCCGGTTTTTCTTTTTAAAGTTTATCGGAGTTATCTTGGCAAAAATAAAATTCATAGAATCGAGAGCACACTTAAATAAACTTTAAAACGTTCCCCTGACGGCAAACCTTTACTATGTAACTAGTGATGTTAGGGGTAATGATAACTCCCTCGCTCACACGCGGGTATTTTGAGAACTGGAAGACCAAACTGAAACTGTTCATTTCAGTGACATAAACCACTTTGAATTGTTCCCAACATGTGAACTATAGTATTCATTTCTAAACTAAATAGAGAGAATAGCACCGGGAATCCCGAATGCCAATGGCGCGAACAGTGGGTAGTGCGTGTACTACTCCACGTTCCAGATGAGGTCATCGACACGCACCGCAAGGATCGGATTTTAATCTGTATCTCGGAATTCTTAACGGCATAGCCGATGTCCGAAGCGTGCGATACGGATAGTGAATATAATTCAAACTCCGATGCGTGCGATGCGTGTGGGCCGTCCGATGTGAGATAGTGGACACTTGCTTACTTCGAGCTACTAAAATACGTTCACGCAAAGAAAGGCATCTGTCTCATCTTGTCTGGTTTTCTGGTGATAAAGTCAGGAGTTCGAAGGTTGACCAAGCGTATTAAAGTATTTTCTTCTTCTAAATTGTTTATTAGTCTCTATTCACGCAAATTCGGTATTATTTACTCTTAAAATATACCTTCCTAATCATTATACCATTAGGTTAAATATACGGATATCATTACTTATTTAGTTTAATAGTCGAAATTATGAGGTGGTTATTTTTTCACCTGCTAAAATTATATCTAATTATTGCAATTATATCATAAAATAAACATTCGCCTCGGCCAATATTTGTCCAGGTTCGGTATCCTGACACATAATTTGTGGTATATTGTAATTATGACTAACAACCAAGTAGATGCGAGATAGTTGGTGTTTTTTTAAGGTTCACAAGGGTAATTAGCGAATGTATGAGGCAAACAAGGTTCGTCTGTAGAAATAATATGTTTTTTCAATCCTTACTATCTACCGCATTTCTCTTTTATGTATTTAATTGGGATATCAAACCCAACCCGTTTCGGTGGTTGCATGGTCTAAGGCGTCACTCTCCCAATAAATCAGCCTGCCGATGACTAGGAGATCGGGGTTTAAGTCCTTTCGTATGTACAGAATGTTTTCCTCAATTATTTCCCACCCAGCATCCACGCAAATGCGTGTATACATAATCTAAATTTAACCTTTCCTTATCCCTAACACATTAGCATAATTATTACATAGGTGTATAACCAGAAAAGGAAGTAAGACGTGGTGCTAAAAATAAAATAACAAAAATTGGGATGTATATGTATATATAGCAAATATGCTCACTTGAGTAGTGCAAGTTATGTTATTATTTAATGAAACCAAGAGGTTAATCAAATCTGGAATATTACCTCACTAGATGCAATTACTTGTGTGTCATTGGTCTAGTGCAGTGATTCCCAAGCACCCCTTTCTGAGTATTGGATGCTAGTTATCACCCCTTCCCCCAACAAAGTTAAATATAATAACAATTAGCGATAATAAACTTACATTTATTTTACTTTGTACAATTTTATTTAATTATCTTGAATTAAATTATCATGAATATAATGTAAGTACATTTTATAAATTTTGGTTAAATTCCTTCAAGACATTCAACTGAAAATACAAGTTTCGAGGAAAAACATAAATAAAATTTTAAAATGAAGTAACACAATTTTATTAAAAAAACTAAGTACCAGGACAAATATAGTTTTTATCACCTGTAAAAAATCTCACATTTGTCTACACCTCTGATAAATCACTGCCTGTTTCCAGATGGACAATACATCGTCATTTGAAAGAAAAATGATCACAAAATAACTGCTCTTATTTCATGGCATAAGTTATAATCCTTATAACCCGCCTCGGTGGCGTAGTTAGCTAACGCGAATGTCGTGTTGAGCTCCACTGCTGAGGACGGGGAGATCGAGGTTCGAATCTCGGTCGGGTGAACTGGGGGTGGTTTTTCCTAAATGTTTTTCCACTCTCCCTCCACGCAAATGCGGGTTCACTTCCTCTAATTCAACCTTCCCAATTTCTAACCCAATAGAGTAATTAGTACTTAAAGCATATAACCAGAACGGGTAGTAAGACGCGGTGCTAAATATTATTATTATAATCCTTATAAAAAATACACACATTAAAACACAATTTGAATTAAATGTTAATAAACATAATTGATTAAACTTACTTTAAAAGTTTTAGAACTTAGATATTAAAATAATTTGAAGATCTTTTTGTTAAATCTTACCCGCCTCGGTGGTGTAGTTGGCTAACGCGCAAGTCGTGTTGAGCTCAACCGCTGAGGAAGGGGAGATCGAGGTTCGAATCTCGGTCGGGCGAACCGGGGGTGGTTTTTCTTAAATGGTTTTCCACTCCCCCTCCACGAAAATGCGGGTTCACTTCCTCTAATTCAACATTCCCTATTCCTAATCCATTAGCGTAATTAGTACTTAAAGCGTATAACCCGAACGGGTAGTAAGACGCGGTGCTAAATAATAATAATAATAATAAAATGTTAAATCTTACTTTGCCCGTTATCATTAACATAAAATTATTGCTCTAACATTCATAAAAACATACCCCCTACCCTTCCGCATTCTTACAATTTACCACCAACCTGAAAAAAAAACACAAAAAAAGCCTCCGGGGGAGGGGGGTGGGTGCCGCCACCCAATTTTGGAAACACTGGTTTAGTGAGTGGCGCGCCAGTCTCTGGATCTGAAGTTTAACTCTTTTATCTTTGCAGTGTTTGTCTGCACTTGTTATTTGAAAGGAATTAGGCTCATTAGGCTCTGAAACAGTCTTGAAACACTTATAATTAACTGTGTTAGATCGCGGGGCAAATAGAAAGAAACACAAAGAAGCTCACTAATGAATACTTACTGTCTCTCTTATCCTTTATCTGGATGATGTTAGCTTATAATACTAGACATAGTTTATGTCTGGCTTAAACAATGCTCATGATGACTTTGACGATAGTTATAATTATTTTAATAGCCATTCATGTCAATGGTGTAGCGAAACATTTCCTTCAAAAGCGGAAAAACTAGTTAATAAAAAGGATGACGTTACTTATGTTACACTTCTTACTACCCGTTCGTGGTATACGGATATTTACAATACTGTGGTATAGATGGGGAAAGGTAGAATTTAGGAGAAATGTACGAACATTTTCAAAGCTGAAGTGTGGGAACATATTTATGAGAGATAGCTCGAAACACCCATCTAGGATTTGAAGCTCGACATGACCGTCAGATTAAAAGATAGTAACGCCTTGCTCCTCATGCTCATGGGTGTTTTTTTAAACCATTTACTTGAATTTAAGAGTTTATATATATATATATATATACAGTCAAAAAGTTTTAATAATAAACCAAATTAAAATAATTCATAACCTTAATATTTAATGTATGAAGTGTCTGATCCTAAGGATTATTTTCATAAAATTAATCAAATCATTTCTTGCATCTATTATTACAATTTCTTGGAGGATGTACAACCCGAACGGTTAGTAAGACACGGCGCTAGAAAAAAAATCTATTGGAACACTACACATTCGAGTCCTTAGACTTAAGTGGATAAAAAAGTCTGAAATAAACTAATATAGCTGTAGATGTTTGTTTTATCGCCGTGTCTTACCACCCGTAGAGTGATATGCGTATTAAAAAAAGACGCTAATGAGTTAGGGATGAAGAAAGTTTAATTTTCAAGAAGTTTTTCCATATTTACGAGGAGGGAGAGTGGAATATTATTTAGGAAAAAAACCACCCTCATTACACCGACCATAATTCAAAACCCGATTCTCCCGTCATCGGCAGTCTAGTCTATTTTGAGTGATGCATTAGACCATGCGGTCACCGAAGCAGGTTACATGAAGCGAAACATACCTAATATTTTTAAGAAGTCTTTAATTCTAATTTCCTTTTCATATAATACTTTTGGATTTTTCTTTTATACTTTATCCCTTCTTGTTAGTCCCAGCATGATAGTAGGAATAAAACGTTCGATGGAACTGGAAATGAAAGGGATAGGAAGAAGAAATAAAATGGACCATTATTCTATGAAAGGAA
Source organism: Timema poppense (assembly GCA_902141375.1). Lineage (NCBI taxonomy): Eukaryota > Metazoa > Arthropoda > Insecta > Phasmatodea > Timematidae > Timema > Timema poppense. The sequence goes on along the minus strand of CABFOV010000009.1, from coordinate 139,350 downwards.
TAGTATTAAGTATTTTAATTAAATGGAGCAAGAAGATTTTTATACAAATATCAATTAAAATCGACTATTATAATATTAATATGTAGAAGTAATAATAATAATAATAATAATAAATATAAGTATCTTAAAAGTTCGCTCATAGATTAATATTTACTCGTAATATTTTCTCGGTGGAGATGCGGATCTAACGTTAAGCTCTTCTAGCTTAGTTTTCAGGTGTCTGAGAGGTCAGTTGGGGGATGAATTACAGCCGTTGTTTTTCGTAAATGGTTTCTCACTCTTCTTCAACGCAAATCCAGATGAGTATAATGAAATTGTATCTTCCTCATTACCTCCCCATTAGTGTAAATAAATAATTAGCTACGGATAGTTATGATGGGTAGTAAAATGTGTTGAATTTTTTTTCTGTATTACTATTAAAAATAAAGATTTTCGCCAATTCAAGAGACATCTTACTTGTGATTCTTTATTGAACAGTAAATTTATAGTCTGGTACTTTTTTATATATATAGTACATGTATGTGTGACGTCATTCCTAACACACATACACACATATTTCATTGCCACGGACCGTCATATTGGATTGGACGCTTTTAATAATCTTTTTTGAAGCGATCTTGTTCTTTGAAAATCCTATAAATATTTTGAATAATTTATTAGCTTGCCAAAGGTAGAATCATTGTTCTGGTCTACTGGAAGATATATTTTTTGGTTTTATTTAAGAGCGGATGAAATGCACGTTTTAAATTACCTGGTTATTTATCGTTTGCTTCAAACACAATTTAAGGTGTTATTTTTTTAAGCCACTTAATCCGAAGGGAGACTATAAAAAGGTTTTCATGATGATAATAATAGTGATAGTAAATTGGATTGTAGAATTATAGCCCTAGCATTGACCCGAAGTAGATTAAAATGCTATTTTATGTGTGCCGTTATTATTTTACTGGGGATAAGATTGTTGGGAGCGTAGGGGACGCGAAAAGAGGTAAGTGTTTTTGCAGTTTTTGAAACAAACTTATTTTCGTGGACAAAATAGAAATAAAGATGCGCAAAGAGGGGGGTTTGGAACCCAAGATAAATTGTTGTACTTTCTTTAGGAGGAAAGTCACCCAGGTGACATTAAAGCTCACCTGCTGCTCTTATCAAAAGTTTGGGTTGTATGTGATAGCTTACAAATTAAGGGAAATTTAAGGGCATCTAATGTCAAATTTTCATAGGAAGTGCCTTTTTGAAAATACAAACTTTTTTTGCAGTCGATATTGATAATATTTTAATATATCATGCTTATTATTTAATAGTTATTGATAAAATGTATCAAAGGTGATAGTTGAAGTTCACATGAAATGTATGAATACGTGAAGGTAGATCCAATTTTTTTTTCTTGCTTTCAGATAAGGCTCTTCATAAATTAAAATGGGACTATCTCTCTGATATGATTCTTGTAGGAAGAGAAAATACAAACATACTATTCTACATTTGTATGAGTGTTATTGTGTATCTATTGTTATTATCTATCAAATTGCATGAGTTTACTTTTGAACATATGAAAATGGTTTGATAAACTTTTAATAATGTCATAAACGTTAATTCCTGTCTAAGTTGGACTATAAGTAGTGTGTGTGTGTGTGTGTGTGTGTGTGTGTGTGTGTGTGTGTGTGTGTGTGTGTGTGTGTGTGGTGTGTT
>CABFOV010000009.1:121959-133809 GCA_902141375.1 Timema poppense | reverse complement strand
ATATATATATACACATATATATACACATATATACATATATATATACATATATACACATATCTATACATATATATACATATATATATATGATGAGAATATATATAATACATATGTAGTGAGTATATATATAATGTATATTGTGAGAATGATATATATTATATATGATACATAGTGAGAATATATATATATATATATAGAGAGAGAGAGAGAGTGAAACTATATATAGTTAATCACAGCTAGTCCAAATGATCATCCAACAAACAAAGTAGCAAAACTATTTAAGAGAGTGCCTAAATACGCTTAGTTTATTAATGGATTGTAGAACCTTTAAATTGTTATCAAAATCTTGCTCCCTTAGGTAAGGTAGATACATTTCACCCTCCTCATTTTGTTCCCTTACACCTGTACAACATACGACCCACGGGCAACTGAAGGATATCCACCAAATATTTTACTTGCCATAGTTTGTTATATATAATTTATTTTGGGCGAAAAGAAATTGTACAACTATTTAGTTTTAGAACCTTAGATTAGTGACAATTTGGACTGGAAATACCCAAACTATGAAAAAAAGGAGAGATAGCTAGCACCGAATGAAAAGTTTTGAGTCATAAATCAATAGGGTGAAGAAACATCCCTGTAGTATCACAATCTGATAATAATTTGGAAAACACCAACCATAAATATATTCGCAAATTATCAAGAACTTACTCCTGGTAAAAAATATACAATGTGTCTGATGAACCCTTTAATAGTTGACTTCACTAAAACACTTTCAAACTTTTATATTTTATTATTTTTACATATATTACGAGGAATAAAACAATCTTGTTAAGGTAGTTTAGAAAGTGTTACTTTTTTATACCCGCCTTCACATAATGTACACAACACAATAATCGCCTGGCATACAAGCCCTATTTAGCATTCTCAAACTGTATCCATAGTTTGGTTACGTTGAGTGTGTCATAAACGCAAGTTTATAGCAGTGTTTCGGAGTTTTTAGAGAAAAAAAACAATATTTTTTGGGCCAAAATAAATAAAATTTGCTCAAATAGAAACATAAAGTTTAATTTTCTTCACATGGTGATATCAACAGTTTTTAATATGTCATGAGCTTAGCAGCATTAAAATTTTCAAATGAAGAGAAAAAGTTGCCATTAAATTCCAGGGCATCCTTGAAAATTATCAACGAATTGTTGAGGTCACTGCGTGAATAAAATTAAACTCTATGTTTTCACTGGAAAAATATTTGATTTATTTTGGCCAAAAAAGTGTTTTGATATAAAAACTGCAAACATACTGCCGAAAATCACGTGACCTACACTCCCACCCTATTAGCTCGATTCACTCTGGAAGTACTGACACTACCCAATGTTACCCCTTTCCTAAAGTAATAAAGTTTAAGTTTATGATCTCAATTTTAGTGCTATTTCTTAAGTGGACTAGTTCGGGCTCTCAGCATATTTACACCTATTGTATGGCGAGGTAAAATTTAGAAGAAATATACCCGTAAATGTGTTTAGAAAGTGCATAACTAGAGAGAATCTGGGCAAAAATACCTAGGTGTATTTGGCCGAGATTCAAACCTCAACTTCATCGACAGCGGCAAACTAGACTAGATATCCTGATATTTATTCCCCGTGCCATTTGTTATGGGTTAGAATAAAAATAGTTTGTAAATAATTTGCTAACTACAATCAGTTTCTTCTGAAATTGCACTTTATTTTTTACACTTAATTAAAAAAATTCTACTTATACTTTAATTGAGTAGAAATTTATAAGAAAATCTTATTCTTAAATTTGGATTATTGAATCACAGAGAAAGGGGATGTATTATTCAAGATTATTATTGTGATATTGATGTATAAACATATCTGGTTCACAGCAGACAGGATAATAATAATGATAATGATATTAATAATAACGTCTTTATTTGGTCGAAGCTAAAGCCAGCGTCTTTTCTTACATTTGCTGATTATACTGAGACTTTCAACCACCAAGCACTGTAGTCGATATGAAGGTGTGAGAAAACTGGTTTAGTTGTTATTACAATATTGTAATTCTTAGCATAAAATAAACTCAAGTGGAAGGTTTAAAATTTGGGAAGTCTTATTTGTGTTATATCCATTTAAATATGAGAAACATTTTCCATAAATAATCACGAAATACATTTTTTAGTCACCCCGCTTTAGTCTTCACCATATTTTCCTCCAGCCCTTGTGTGGGCAGTAACATAACTACCGTCCAATGAACCCCCACCCCTTTTACACAGACTAAAGAAAGGTTCACTCATAGCAAGGGTTACATTAAATGTGGACCCAGTTTAACGACGGAAAAACCTTGTGATGACATTATAATTATATTCAGCGAGGGTGGTGAAATGTTAGTCGCCAGGGGTTGGCTTTTTTGTTCGTGAGGAAGTTGGCGGGGTAATTTATAACGTAATATAAGAATGTCATCGCTAACGGTGGTTTCCTCGGGGTCGTAAAGAGAATGAGAGTGTGTGTGTGAGTGTGTGTGTGTGGCGATGTTACACATCGCTGAATGTGTGGGTGGGGTTTGGGAACGGGCGGGGAGTGGAAACTACGCTCAAGGGAACTATATTTCTCAAAACTGAATCATTATCGTATCTAGTTGGTGTGTTTTAATGTTATCACCATTAATTTGAACACACATGTCAAGATTATTTTTTTTACCCATTTATATTAGTTAAAGAGGTCATCTGGAATTAGCTGCGGTATATTATATTGTTAAAACGCTTAGTTTAATACATAAATACGCATTGATGGTCACGAAGACCAAGGTCAAAATCTTTCAGTAACGTAGATGTTGGGAAGGAATCACATCTGAGCGTACTAAAGGTGAGTTTTATCAAATTATTTCTGTTTTTCCTTACGCGCAAATGTGTGTTCATGTTCTCAAAGTTTTACCTTCCTCATCCGAACCTAATTAGTTTAGTTACGTGTGTATAGTCAATTTGGGTAGTAATACGTAGTGGAGAGAGAGAGTTTTGGGAACGGGCGGGGAGTGGAAACTACGCTCAAGGGAACTATATTTCTCAAAACTGAATCATTATCGTATCTAGTTGGTGTGTTTTAATGTTATCACCATTAATTTGAACACACATGTCAAGATTATTTTTTTTACCCATTTATATTAGTTAAAGAGGTCATCTGGAATTAGCTGCGGTATATTATATTGTTAAAACGCTTAGTTTAATACATAAATACGCATTGATGGTCACGAAGACCAAGGTCAAAATCTTTCAGTAACGTAGATGTTGGGAAGGAATCACATCTGAGCGTACTAAAGGTGAGTTTTATCAAATTATTTCTGTTTTTCCTTACGCGCAAATGTGTGTTCATGTTCTCAAAGTTTTACCTTCCTCATCCGAACCTAATTAGTTTAGTTACGTGTGTATAGTCAATTTGGGTAGTAATACGTAGTGGAGAGAGAGAGAGGGGGACAACATTTTGGTTTAATTTTATTATAAGTCTTAAGAAAGTGCGAAAAGGAATCTTAGTAAATGATATAGTCCAGTAGCAATTACCTGTTAAGAAGGAATTTAATAAAATTAAAGCGTAAACGTTTCATTACAAGCACAATCTATAGATGAATGAATACGTCATATAACTTCAGATCAGAATAAAATGATTTTGGCTAAACAATGAATGCTAATTTTTTGGCAAAAATTTTACTCTAATTTAAAAATATTGTCAATTGCACTACACTTTTTTTTTAAGTTTTAAATTCCAATTACAAAATCATGAGAATTTAAGACTTTAAAGTAAGCCCCGTCACTGTTTCTGCAACAAAGTCTCCTATCGGATCTTATTGTTTCTACCTATCTCTCAAAGATGGTGTTGGATTCAGGGATAGTGTATCGAACTTTCTAATGCATCTATCAGGTTAATAGTTGGGAAAGTGATATACATTCTGTTTCGTTACATGAGTTTAAGTCGTTTATCCAGTATTGATTTATCTATTTTTATCATGGGAAATTAATGCGTGGGGTATTTCAAAACCAACTGATCCCCACATCCAATTCACAAAATATTTTAATGAGAGAAGGGACTTAACCTTATTTCTGAAAATGTATCATTGTAAAAGGTAAAATATTAATTTGAGCATTAATAAACTTGTAATTCGAGCCAGTAAACAATCCTTTGACACCTAGCCTAGTAGGTAGTAGGTAGTCACGTTACCTACTGAGTATATTGCCGATATAGCTATTTACTTTGCTCGTATTACTGACTACCTGCCCCGTGGTGTAGGGGTCAGTGCACCCAGCTACGGGCCTAGGGGTCCCGGACTCAACTCCCGGCTGATACCTCGAGTATTTTTCCTGTTATGGGAATAATCCCAATGGCCACCAGGGCTTGGCTACTGAGGCTTAAGTTAGGTCAAGATTCACTCCGGCTCCACCACTTTATAACAACTATCATCACATCTCCTTGCGGGTACGATGTGTAGACAACCTTCTTTGGTACACCCCGGGAAACGTTCTGTGCGAACAGAACTGCCAGTTTACACATAAGGCTCTTGAATCTGGACGGCGAAGTCCCTCCCGATTAAATGGACCGTACGAAAAAAAATACACTTTACTAATATCAACTGTTTTAAATTACTAATAGTTCATTATTAAAACTAGGGAGCTTAAGGGGCTATTAAAGATAGTTTAAAGCTATTAGTCTACTTTCATAGCTATGTGTTCTGTATCTCTTGCTTTTTACAGAGGTTGTCAATCTAAGAGTTTTGAGATAAATTTAGTAAGTGACCTTGTCAATATTGTTTAGAATCTATATTTATTTTTAGTATGCTTTAGGAATTTATTTCCGTGGCGATGCAGCCATGCATTACAGAATCAGAATATTAATGGAACTTTGTCCGACAAACCACGACCTCTCGGCGAACTCCGCCTGTACACTTTCCCGCAGTTGCACTCTAACCTTTCCAAAGGGATGGAACCCTCATCGTTGGGCACGTAGCCTAGACTCTTCTAGTTGTTGGCTATATGAAGGTCATGGATTGAATCCCGGCCAGATGTACTAAGGAGTGTGTTGCCGAAATGGGATTACCACTTTTTGTGCCATGCAAATGTGGGTACACTTCCTCTAAATAATATATTCATGTTCCCTACTTCATTAATGTAATTAGATATGAATAGGCAGATGGGTAATTGGAGGCTTTGTAGAAAATAAAAGATCAAGTCTTACTTTAAAAAAAATTACCACGTTGATACTGGGGCTATCCCTCTGGTAGGCCACAGATGTGTTCTTACAACGTTAAAATCCGAACTTCACCAGTGCATGGCCAAACAGGGGTCACTGTCATCCTACGCGCCAGTACCGAACAGTCCCGCTTGGCCGCGTTGTGGTCTTGAAGGTCCTCATTGAGTGTGACAAGGCCTGAGAGCGTGGGAGTCTGTGTTTTGTTGATTGCTTGGACCACCCTCAGTCATGACGCTATATCATCATGACAAGGCTATTAGTCACTCACTGCAAACTCTTGCTGGTCCTAGCAAATATAGACTTTTATAACTGTTTGTAAGGGGCTCACTTTGCAGGTGAGTACGAACGAGTATTCCTGACAAAATTCCCAGCATCGCGTTCATTTCTTTGCTTCTTTATTCCTTTAAAGCTTCTCTTTAGGATAATTCATCAACGTCAGACACAAATTTAACAATAGGTGATGTATGTGACCGCTTAGGGTAGGCCACTCTGCCCCCAACTAGGGGCAAGTTTGAGAAAGAGGGGCTCAAAGCGAAAAAAAACAACAGATTTGGTGGTGGAAGGTTTGAAATTTTGATCGCTCTTGACGTTTAATTCTGATAGTATTAACAGTATTTGACACGTACAGATACTACGAAAACTGGTACTTTGATATATCCATACATCAAGACATCACTTATGCTGTAATGTTTTAAAAGTACTTATAAATACCAATGAAACTATATCACAGATATAATTGAATGCTATCAATATTTCGTCACGTCATGTGATCTGCAGCTGTTACAATGGATAGTATAATACCGATAAAATAATACCAACAATTTGGTTACATGTTGTAAACGTTTAGGAATTTTATAGCATGGACATATATTTTCTTGTAGTCAAATTGTTAATATTTTACTTTAATATTGATATTATTTCACAGGTATTGATTGATATATTACCCATGGAAGGAGACATCTGCAAGGCATATGAATTTATGTGCTAGTTTAGGAGTTCCATACGTAAATTGATTTTATAAACACTTTTATATGAAATATTATGAGTGAATTTCTCAAGATTCAGAATAAAAAGGGATGACCATTATTTTACTAATTTTTATAAAGGTATAAAATCTTCTTCCTATCCAAATCAGTCCTTAGTTCATAATCCTGACTTGACACAACCTATGAAAACAAGGTATTGGTATGGAAGTTTTCCTTACTGCCGATTTTCGTCACATATCATATTGGAAGTTGTTAATTATTATAAATTATATAGGGGTCAGTTTTTAATGGGGTGAGGACATCCTTGTTCTCATTTTTGGCGTGGGTCCTAGTCATAATTCTAAAAGACTTTACAAAATATCGTCTCCCATTAACGTTTAATCCTGATTTCATAACGGATTTAAATATTTTCACTGAAATCAATGGTAAGAAATTCCTGTGAATTGATCAATTTTGGCTGAAATCAAGCGAACATTCAAACATATTTTCAATAAATATATCCAAAAAATCTGACACACAATAAAAGGAAAATAAGGAAAATCTATTTTTTTACCATGTCATTCCATACGTCTCGAATATCCGCATTTCCAATACGATAATGTATTTTAAAAATGAGACATATAGAATTTTGAGGAGAGATACCCAAATTTTCAGGAAGCGAGTTTGATAAACAATTTAAGAGAAGCCACCCTTTGTAAACACAGCTGGGATTTGAGCCTCTACCTCAACATTAACCGAAAACTAGACTTAAACCTTCGTCCGCGTGCCCACCGATGTGGGAAATAAATCAAATAAACACCTCTTCAATGCAATATATTATATTTTGTATCCATTATATATATATATATATATATCTTTTAATCATGGGTGATGGAGACAGTAGCAAGCGTGTTAAAATTGTCAAATAGATTGTTTGAACAGATAGGACTCCAATATTTGAACAAATATTACCGTTTAATTCTACTTAAATATACTAACGTAATACTAAACCAGGACAAGTAATTATGATATGCTTGCAGATAACAGCTTATTAAATATCAACTACCATAGTAATATTCAGCGAGAACATAATCAAAACCAAAAACATAATAATATTTATGATTAACATACTAGCATGGATGAAGACATATTATCATTGGTGCTAACATATTAAAGAATACACTAACATAATATCACTGATGATAATATAATAGCATCATTGCTAACGTAATAAAGTCCAGAATAACATAATAGCATTGACGCTAACATAATAAATTCTGAGATAAAATAATGACATTGATAATTGATAACATAGTAGCATGGATGCTAACATTTTTAAAGTATATGATAACATAATAATATTGATGAAAACATAATAGCATTGATGCTAAAATATTAACATTTATGATAAAACATTAGCATCTTTGAGAACAATATAGTGTCGTTTAGAACATAAACAGCATTGCCAATACTAATATAACATTTCTGATGATATAATAATATCGTTGAAAACAAAATAGCATAGCATTGAAATATAAGAATATTGTTGACAGAATAATAGCACCGCATAAATAGGCCCAAGAAAGCTCACAAACCAGCTAAGCTTAGTCCTGAGATCACACTTCCTTAGTAATTTGTTGAGTCCTCCTTTGAATCTCTTGTGAATAAGAGCTCTAGAAGAGACGGAACCTTTTCCTATTTTTTCCCTCTTTGATCGTGTGTGGTGAGACGCTCAAGATTCCAAGAAATGTTTCCAAGTACTCTTCTAACTGACATCTCAATGGATCGTTAAGTTGTTTTATTTTATTTTAGGTTTGAGATGAAGCGGTATTGAGGGGTTAATCGAGGCGTTGCTTTGCTTTATCAACGAAGGGGCTGCGCGCGTTATTTATTGGAGCCAATTTAGTTGCGTTTGGTGGGGATTTTGGCCTTATAGGCATTTGGCGATTTAAAACAATTCTCTTTGTGTATTATATTCATAAAGATGAATATTTTATACCATGATATCAAAACAATCAAAACATCTATGTAATAAAAGTCAAGTGATGTCTGTTTGTCCGAACAGTTTTTTTCTCAAAACAAACTTGATGATTAGTTACAAAGTTGAAACTTCGCACTCTCTTTAGGTACTTAAATATTGTAATTATCAACAACATTAAAACAAATTGTGAGGGAGGGGGGGGGGGTAGACCCCAGGGAGTATTCAGCAGTGCCATGAAAACATATCACTCTAGCTCCTGTTTTGAAAACTCCAAAAATATATATCAAAACAACCTCGAACAAAATCAGAAATTGCACTTGTTGGAGATAGGCCTAGCTCCTAGTCCTTATATAATTTACGTTAATGTATGGATGCTAGTGTGAGAAAGTTCTGGATTTCATTTAAAAAAAGGTGCTGATGTCTCTTGAAAAAATATCTTGAGTTTTTGATTTTCACATAAATCACAAAACATCTGAATTGTCTTTGGGCTATACCATACATCTTGGGATTTTAACCTCCAATTAAGTTTACTTGGATGATTTTTCACATGGGTACGTTGATTAGTTGATATTATTTGTAAAGAGAACATACTTCACAGCTCGCGAAAGCCAAATCATATGCCGTAGCTTGATTTCTGATTTTGGTTTATGACTGGGTTGAGTTTGACATGTTGGACAATGTTAAGCCTTGTCTACGCTTGTATAAAATATTTGTATCTTATCTCAATGCGTATCTTTAATGCAGCAGCATTCACTGTTTTCAGGGTTTTCTTTGAAAAATTACAGAGGCATACATTATGGAAGTATTAGATTCTTCTGGCACAAATTATGCACTAAATATTGGCATTGGTCTCATAATTTGTGCCGTTAAGGTTGCTGTCAACTTCACGGACATGGAAATTATGGTTAAAGATTGTGTGACACATTCTGATAAGCGTGTGTTTGTGTGTGAATGTGAATTTTTGTATAATTACTTGACTTTAGACCAGCATCAGTGGTCGAATGATCTAAGTCGTCGCTCTCGCAGTAGACTGGACTGCTGGTGACGAGAAAAACGAGTTTGTTTCATCACCGCATCCTAATTCTATCTGTTCAGTTTATAAATATACATTATAATTAATCCACTGGATAGAGATGAGGAAGGAAGAATTTTGAATGGTAAAATAGTTAGCTCGTACAATATGGAATATCCATGATCAATTTTGAATATGGCTACCTGAAAAATATATTAACTGTATGAGGTATAATTTCTTAAAATAAAATGAGGCCAAAGTATTTCAAAACTAAGAATTTTTTGAACTATCAGCCTAGACACACGGCTACAATTACCGTTTCACGGTAACTTTGATTATTTTTAACTGCCGAAAAATTACTAAATCAATTCCAAATTCATCCATATATATGCTCTGTGCCTGAATTAAGAACTTGTTTTTTAGCACATTTAGAACTGAAAATAACAAAGATACCGTGAATTATCCGCAAGGAGCTCTATTAGGTGGACACGCGAACTAAATGTCAGGCTAGTAAAGTCAGGTTTGTCGATGATGAGGATGTCAGGGTACGTATCTCGTTTAGGTGTAAAGTTGGTTGCTTTGTTCTTAAAATGATTTTCTATATTATATTCTTCTCGCAAGTAAGGGTACATTTCCTCTTAATTCTACTTCCCCTTCATAATTATTGTAACATAAGTTCTTATACCCGGGACAGGCAGTAAGACGTGGTGGAAAAACAACCACTGATGGACGTAACACAAACAATTTTTGGGGTTGTGGGGGTTTTGTGGGGGGAGGGTTGATGACCACCGTGGTTGGTTGGGAAGTAGCAGGAGGTAGCAAGGATTTTTTTAAACCCCTTTTGAATTTTTTAGTGATTCCTATGATATAATTTTGATTGTAGGCATTATGATTGTTTCAAGACTTCAGTAGGCCACGGCCCTAAAAATTGAGGATTAATAAAATATATTATTAATAACGCTAGAAGCTACTTTCCAACGTCACAGGTTTCCAAATGCTTCGTTTTACAAAATGCGAGACAGAGGAAGAGAACACGGTTTGAATGGTACTCGAAAGTTGAGCCTCGTTTGTGAAGTGGTGACAGTTCAGCTCTTCTATTGTCCCGCGTGGCATCCATCTTCACGAGGATGTTATGTTCTCCTGGTACAACGTTTCAACTCACTTTATATTCCCCCCTCCCCCATCAATAACATAAATTTAATTTTTTTGTATCTCCCTTGAATTCCTCTCGTGTATCCGTTTGATTGTTCATGTCAACTAAATCACGTCCATGGAGCGTGTTTAATGACCGTGGAGTTGAAGTCTAGTTTTGTTTGGTATTTATCTTAATCGTTGCTAAACGTTCCTCGAATGGTGATTTGTTATGTAGCATGGGCGTTAAATTATTTTAAAGGCCTATATCAGATATAAACATTTTCCGAAGGAAACTTTTCACTCGGAAATATTTCTGGTACATTTTCAGGTAAATTTCCAGCTAAAATCTTCAGATCATTGAATTACAACGTTAAGGGATTTACTTGTTAAGGCTTTGATTATGAAATTGGAGTATTATCTTTTATTACCTATAGCAGACTGGGAAACCCCGACGTTAGGGGCACATTCAACCACCAAGCGCTTTAGTCGGTACTTGAGTGTGATAAGCAACTTTAATTACTGTCAATTTTTTTATAACTTATTTGATCATTTTTCTGGGATCTACGTTCTTGAAAATATATCTAACAAAAACAAAGTGTTAACTTTGAAACTTTCAATACATTTACTGTATTATCTTTTTCATTTATCGTTAGAAAATTTTCCAGGGAAAATTAAAGAACACAATTTTTGTAAAAAGATTTTGTGAATAATATACCATTTCATATCTTTAATCTCAGTACTTTAAGGAATAATTAATAGATAAGGTTTTGTATAATTTATGTATTATCATTGATTTGTTTCTTAGAAATAAATTTTAAAGCACTTATATTTTAGTGTAGTAAGCTTGGTATTTATAGCTCAGCCGATATCCATATAGCTATTCCTCATCCTCCACTCGAAGCCTTCTAACTCGCTTCGTTGACCACACGTGTTGTAAAGTCTTGATACCGTAGAGGGGGACTGGAGTGTAACACTGCCATGGCAGCTCTCTGCTATTATATTTTAATATCATATATTGTATAGGAATATAATAATGAGAAACTGTTATGGCAGCATTTTTTTTACCGAAGTTCAAGTCTTGTATACAAAATTATAGTGTAAAATGGTTACTGCTATAGCAGCATTTATATAAAAATCACTTATTGTGTAGGGAGGTTAATGTGACACTGCCATAGAAGTTTGGGGGTCACCCATAAACCGCGTATGGTGTTTTTCTGACCTTTTTTTGAGCCTCCCTCCTTTGTCCACTCATGTAACATCAAGCAGACATTTAGCCAAACCTCCCCCCCCCCCACCTTTATGTTACGTAACATTTTCACATCAAAAGTGAATGTCAGTATTTGATAGGGAAGCTTTTGTAATACTAAAAGAGGGACTCAGATTTAATTTAATAGTACACAATTACATACTGAATATAATAATTTTTTTCAACATTAGAATATAAGTATAAGATCTGTGCTACGTAACATTTTGATGCACACAATCCCTTCCTTCTTCCAATGTATCACTATGTAGACATTAGAGCCC
>CABFOV010000009.1:87656-121852 GCA_902141375.1 Timema poppense | reverse complement strand
TGTAGACATTAGAGCCCCCCCCCCCTACTCCCCTTTCAACAGGATTACGTGGTCATGCATGACCTCTTACTGACAGTAAATAAGCCTAGTGTCTTCTTTAGAGAATCAAGGTAGTTTCGTATGTCAGCAGTCATGCGCTCCAGCAGGACGCGCGCTGTTGATTAGGATAATTACCAACTTCCGCCCTAATTGGCTGATTCCGCGCCATCCTCGCCGTAGTCTCGTCGTGTGCTAGCAGCCAGGATGGAGGGTGCCAGTCAGACTTTCAATAGCAGCAAAACCTCGACTGTAGTAATTAATACAAATTATGAGTCATAATATTCCTTCTATAGATAATGAATGTTCTGCTTCATAATCTTTATCGGATGTCATTATTGTTGTTGACCTTTCATGAATAACGTCACGATGGTACTTGATTAGACAATCTAAAGAGGCAGTCAAGTTGGGAAGAAAGTATTGGAAAAACCCAATTTTCTTATGAATGACCTCCTTAATAGCTTATTTTTTTGGTTAAGATTTTTATTGAATTCAACCCATCATACTCACCATCACCATCCATTCAGTAATCTCATCGTGACATGGAAAAAGCCTCCATGGAAAGGATGCACAGTTAGTATATTCAAGTGTCCCCTGGACAGCGGGACATTAGTACTGGCTTATGTTTCCGTGAACTCAGCTACAGATTGACGTAACACAGACACGCCATTAGTATTACTATATAGTAGGGGTCTAGTATTCTGGTAAGAAAAAAAGGCCTTAAAAATAATTATTACTAAGAAAATATACCTCATGCCACGTAACTGACATTTAACAAATAAAGGGTACAAGAGGGAAAATGGGGACACTCCCAATTTTAACTCAAATTGAGTTAATTCTTTCATCTGAAAAGTGACAGACAATCAGGAAACCTTTATAATCCACTCTCTACTATGCTCAAAAGAGGTATATCTTATATTCAAACTAATTAAAAATACAAATTTGATGGAATCCTTATGGGGTTTGAGATATAAAAGTTAATGTCCTGAAAAACGTAAGTAATGATACTTTCCCCCTTTTCCTCTTTACCTTTCAAATAATAATTTGGTGTTTCTATTTTATACGTAGAATTTATTATTATTATTATTATTACCAACCAAATTCTAAGAACCATAACTACGCTAATCACCCGTTTTTCGTGACCGAGACATAGACATCTAGGCTCTTGAAATATTTAAAAGGCGAAGAGCTTGCTTTTCACATTTAATTTGAAACTATTTAAAAATTATAATTATGCACATTAATATAATGCTAGTGATAAAATATAGTATTACGGGTGTACGAAAATTTGAAAACTTTGATCATCTTCCAAAAAATGGTTCAGGATTCTACCATTAATGATGCTTCACATACACACACACACACACACACACAGACGCGTGCGCACGCTCATGAACACTAGACCATCTTTAATATAAACATTTGTTTAATTTTTGCCGTCCTCTGTTGTTAAGTAGGCCTATATTAAAAATTATTATTATTATTACTACTATCATTATTATTAGCACCGCGTCTTACTACCCGTTCGGATTATACGCACTTACGCTAATGTGTAATGGTAGGGTGATTGTGAGATGAAATGGAGGACCTACAGTTTAACGTGGAATCCGAACCACGGTGGAGGCCTGGAATTCCCCACATTCACATGATGTCTTGTCAAAGGTGAAGGAAGGGTTTGGAAATGATTATTCATCCGATAAAAATTATACCACCTGTTCAGTTAATACATATATTATAATTATTCTAATGGGTTAGGGACGGGGAAGGAATCATTTTAGAGGTAATCTACCATTATCTGCGTGGAAGGAGAGTAGGAAACCATTTAGAAATGAATCACCCTCATTAGACCCGACCGATATTCAAACACCAATCTCTCTGTAATTAGCAGGCCAGTCTAGCACTAGAGTGACGTCTTAGACCATTCAACCACAGCAGGTCTTAAGTAATTACATTATTTATTGCCAATAAGATGATTCATCAGCTTGGGCTGAAATATTTTAACATATTTTTTAAAATGTTTTAATTTTTATGGGAATATAAATATTCACAATATAATATTTATTTTTATCTTTTTATCTATATAAAAAAAAATTATTTGGATTTGGGAATATTTCAGCTATATTCGACTCGGCTTTTCTTCTAATTGAAACATTAGACCAAGCACACCCCCGTTTGTATAAACATGCTATTTCCACTCTCCGTGTCCTGTCCGTAATATCCGTATATTAATTATTCTAAAGAGGTGGAGATGAGAAATATCGAAGATAATTTTAGAAAATGGATAGTTAAAAACCATTTAGGAAAAAATACTTGAGCGCACCCGGTCGGATTTCAAACATAAACCTCTCAATCAGTGAAAAACCATGTATGATGAGACTAACACCTTTGCCCACGTATCCACTGAAATGGGATGAACATAGGAATATTTACTTAATTGTAAGAAAATATGGCCTTCCAGTTTTTAGAACAACTAAAACGGTTCATCATGCGGCAGACACGTTTCTAAGTCAAGAATGGACGGGAAATGCAAAGCGTTACCAACCCGGTCGGCTCTAGGTGAGTATACAAATTTGCATAAAGCCCTTACTTGATGCAGGCACCNGACAGGATATTTGTAAAGGGTAGAACATTTTGTTTGAAAAAAACAACCTCTTTATTCATTACAAATTTTGAACATACAATAATTCTTCACAGAACCCTCAAAAAGTTTTTAGGTTGATGTTAATAATACTGATGCTATTAGTATTTCTCGTACAAACGTACTTTACGCAACAAATTTAAAAGAATATTAAAAAATTGACTCTTAAAATGTTCAAAGATACATAATACTAACTTAGTAGTATATGACAAGTGTATGCTGAAACCAACAAGCACACAAAACAAAAAACTAACGCTACAAAATTGACACCTCTTCTGAGACACAAGTGTTTCCAGCATGTATTTTTTCTTTTCTCTGAATAATTCATTGAATTTGAATTTACACTATTTATTCAATGGGAAATAGTTGATCTTGATCAGCGCGCCTTTACCGATGGTTACACAAATTACTGGTAAATACAATAACAGCCGTTGATGCAAACTTGTTTATAAGTTATGATTGGCCAATATTAAAGACTTTCAATTTTTTATTTAAAAAAAGGTACAAAAATAGTATATTTACTAGAACGATGGGGCGGCTGGTGCATAGAAAAAGTTGTTACAGCGTCTCCATGCCGTTGGATTTGTGACGTCACAAACTATGGGAATAGCCGGTGCACCATACTTTAGAGTTTAGATGACTGCTTAGAATAGAAGGGAAAAAATCGCTCATGTTTCTTGCTTATCTAAACCAGAGAGTTTGTAAGTAAAGCTCCATTGAAAGGTTTTATAATTTCGTGCAAATATACAGTCCAAGAATCTTGTTTCATCACAAATAGGCCTCAACAACTTTTTCATGAGATCGGGAATCTTGTCTTAATAGTTTTCATACAATTTATTTACCTTTTGATTTAAACTATAATTACTCTGACTTTGATATTAAAATAAGTTAATCTTTTTATTACTATCCTCGAAATAAATTATTTCAATAAAAAATCATAGTATTAAAATTGGTTTGATAGGACTCGAAAAATCTATGTTTAATTAAATTTTGGTTTTCTGAAATCCCAGATTTCTTAAAAATTGAAATTTTTAAACAGCTTGGTGTATTAAGTTTGCATTAAAATCATATAATGGTTACGAATAACTAAGAGAATCCTCTTCGCGTTTAAGCTTGTTAAACTTGTTAATTTATGATTAATTTTCCACACGTTTTGAAAAGGTGCATTTTAATAACTGGTTAGTATGGCTTGATTGCGAACTGACGTTATGGTGTTTTAATTATTTTTATTACTTCTTAGTTCAATTTTTGCTAAAAAGGGGGAGTAGTAATCCCAGACCTAACTGGCAACGGCAATACACAGACTTTCTATTATTTTGTCGAAAATAGTCTGGGAATTATTAGACATAATTTATACCAAAGTTGCCACCCAAATGGGAGGTCTTTCTATTTACCTTTTTGAGTTGATTAATTCTAAGGTGTTGGTCATTATAAGTTTTGTGTCTAGCTATAATTGTGGTCAATTTGGTCAACGGGCAACAATAGTGTGAATTTTTTTTATTCAGGGGGTCATAAAACGTCGACATTCACCAAAACCTTGAGTTCGATTTGTTTAACGATCTCAATGCGTTCTATAATTATAAGGATAGCTAGAAAGTAAATATAATTTATTAAAATAATCATTGTTGGTGATTAAACGATTCCTTACATACATTGATAGACGGAAAAGAGGTTTAAATCAAATACAATGTTGTATTGTTAATCTGATGTAGAAGTTCCTTTAATTAAAGGTGAGGTGAGGTGAGGCAGAAGGGAGCGTAAGTAATTTTATAGTTTTATACCATTACAATTTGGTGTCCAAATAGATCAAATATTTCTCCAGTAGCAACGTAGAGTTTAGTTTTCTACACATTCCAATATCAACAGATCTCTAATATCTGTCAAAAGTGTCCTGGGATTTCGTCAAAACGTTTTCTCGTTATTTAAAACGTTTTGACAAAATTCCAGGACACCCTTGACTGATATTCAAGATCTGTTCATATTGGAATGTGCAGAAAACTAAACTCTACGTTGCTACTGGAGAAATATTTGATTTATTTTGGTCAAAAAATCACAATTCTATCAAAAGTGTAAAAATAGCTGCGCTCCCTTCGGCCGCACCTTAATATCTCTCATTATTATCAAAATAGCACGTGAATATAATATTTTAGAAAGATAACAGTTTCTCTTCAAATTTCGTAACCTTTATGAATTATTCAAGAAGTGTCAAAATTTATTATAATAAATAAACTAAACATTTTTACTGGACGGGAGCTTTCGAGGCTATTTTGCGAGGCGGGTTGCATCTTAGCTTGGCGCACCTAAGTACTCTAAGCGCTGTCACACTTACAGTAGCCCCATGACTTCTTTGGTGCTGACTGACAGCTGACGGCTTTGAAAAGTTACCAGACCAAATTATGTATCTCTACTTATCAACAGATCTCTAATATCTGTCAAAAGTGTCCTGGGATTTCGTCAAAACGTTTTCTCGTTATTTAAAACGTTTTGACAAAATTCCAGGACACCCTTGACTGATATTCAAGATCTGTTCATATTGGAATGTGCAGAAAACTAAACTCTACGTTGCTACTGGAGAAATATTTGATTTATTTTGGTCAAAAAATCACAATTCTATCAAAAGTGTAAAAATAGCTGCGCTCCCTTCGGCCGCACCTTAATATCTCTCATTATTATCAAAATAGCACGTGAATATAATATTTTAGAAAGATAACAGTTTCTCTTCAAATTTCGTAACCTTTATGAATTATTCAAGAAGTGTCAAAATTTATTATAATAAATAAACTAAACATTTTTACTGGACGGGAGCTTTCGAGGCTATTTTGCGAGGCGGGTTGCATCTTAGCTTGGCGCACCTAAGTACTCTAAGCGCTGTCACACTTACAGTAGCCCCATGACTTCTTTGGTGCTGACTGACAGCTGACGGCTTTGAAAAGTTACCAGACCAAATTATGTATCTCTACGCCGAACCATATGATCTGTAAAAACATGTGTTTAGCATCTGTAACTTCTGACAGCCAAAATTTAGGTATATACTTAAATGATGATTGTCAGAAGTTAGCTGTGAGCTGTGAGTCAGCACCAAACAAGCCATGGGGCTACTTTAGACGCTAATGTAGCTACGAAATAGAAATAGAGGAAATCAAATTACTAGTTCACCCTTTTAGGCCTCTTGTTTACTTGATAGTAGCCCTTCCTATCTTCCTCTGACGAGTTTACGCACCCATGACGATATACTATTTGCGCTTTGATAACATTGACTTGATTTTTAAAACTACATATTTCTTGTTAGTTATTCTAGATAGAGACATGCTTCCACAGACTTTTTAAATATACACCCTGACTATTTTCGTGACTAAGCCAAATAGCCTAGTTGTAAAAGAATGATAAAAATACGTTCACAAAATCTACTTCATTATACAAATAGTGATTGTATGAGACCGTAGGCATTTTTTTAGAATTATTTAATAATCTATGGCTTCTATTTCATTGTTATATCTTTAAAACTCTCCGAGTAAAACGTAAATCCACTATAGGATATCTTATCTCTACCTGTCATGAAGTCATTTGTAGGGATCGTCTTGAAAATATATCTTTATGACCAAGATTTAAAAAAAAATTGCTATAAAATTGAATGTCGACCATAACTCGAATTTCCCTTTCGCCTCAATTAAAGTAAGAATGGACTTCTTGTGACAAGCTCAGTGTTTATCAAATTTGAAAAAGTGTCTGTTCGGTGAGCAAACAATGAAACATAAGCATCACAAATGTGTTCTATAAAAGTGATAGGATCGAATGAAGGGAAATATATTAACAATCTTTGACCTGCTCCACCACATACACACATGCCCCATTCGATGACCATTGTGACGGATTGTGTTGTTATACACGTTTAGTTCATGTCCGTCCCACCAATCTTGAATACAAATATTATTTCCTCCATCCCCTCAATCAAGGCCACATGCAACCTGTTAAGCAAACACAACCACATACAACAAAGTATATTCTTCGTCCACCATGTTAGCTTTTTATTTTGTTAACTAAAATGTTGGCAGAGATAATAAAAAAAAATCCTCACCATTATGAAAGGTAAATAATTATCTTGGTATGTCCAGGACAATTTTTGGAGGTTGGCGCAATTATTTGTGTTAATGAGTGTTGGCAGGTATTTTCCTGATTTTATTGTTGCCTTTCCTAAACATACCTAAGTCGATGAAATGCAGTAGAAGACTAAATATATAAGTATGTTGATTACAACTTGTGACTTGCAAAAAGCTCAAGAAACTCCTTTAATTGATTGTTGATTTTTTCTATATAGAATATAATTTTCTCATTCGTAAATGATGTGGAATTAGTAAATACTTCACGTATATTCATGAGAGCCTTCAACAAAAGAAACATCTCTTTGGGTCAAAATATTATAATGGAAATTTATGGGGCTAAATTTATAAAACTATAAATTGAACCGTAATAATTATATATAAATGACATTTATTCTTTATAACATTTAAATAGAGCAATTATATTAATTATAATAGGCAAGCTATAAAATTAAATTAGATATTTTAATACCTCTTAAAAGTTACTCCCAAATTTGGAAATATTAAAATATTTTTCATTTCAAGTATTTACATTAATGGGACTAGTACATTAGAACTTTAAAAAAAACTATTTTTCTCTAAAAGATGATTCTAATTGGGTTTTAATTTCGAAAAATATTTTTTTTTTTTTTTCATTTCCATTCTAAGCTGTTTTAACTGATGAAACCGAATGTATCAAAATTTCCAAACTCACTAACCGCAAGTATTTGATTTTATATATTTGCCTTAATAAATTGCTACGGATGAACGCCGATTGACTCAATACTTTCTAAACTAAAGAATATTTACCACACATAAAAATTACATATTTAAATAGCGGTTTGTTTTTATTTATTTTATTTTTATCTTAATGGGTTGAGTATTTAAATGTATTTCAAATTAATCATGAATTAGTTATGAACCATTATATATTTGATTGTTGCCTTTAGGAGGTCGGAATTTTAAAATATCTCGACGCAAATCTCATTGTGTTAATAGTTTTTAAAAATCACTTCGCATAAAACATGTTTGCGTGGATAGATAATATCTTACATGCTCGACTATAGGTAATTATAACGGTCATTTGGAATTTGTTGATATTCATTACTATTTTTAAGCAACCTATATTATCTTAAACTAATCTAAGCCAACAAATTTAGGTAATTGAATATCTAGTCGTGTATAAAGTATTTACCTATAGAACTAGAAAGTTTATATAATTATTTAGAACTTAAAAGTACCATAGGCCATACATAGTTCGTTCCCGTCAAATTATTGTTTACACAAAGCGTAACTTATAGCTTAAAGTAAACAAAATACTAATCTGAAAACAAATTCTATTATTTCCAAAAGTGTAACATTGGTATGAATGGATTAGTTGTGAGAGATTTTTTCTTAGTAGGACAGTATTGCCACAGTATTAGGTTCAGGACTACACTTATGTGCCACTCACATTATAACCTAACTTCTTGGACAAATCACCGTGCTCAGCAAGCGAATCAACTCCACTACCATTACACTCACACTATTGGTCCACTCAGCTCCGTTATATTATACCGGCCTAACACCTTAAGTTAGGGTTTCCAGATTCAACATTGAAAAATTAGGACAATCTATTCCGAAGTCAATTTAAATGGAAGTGACCTGGTGGTCTAGAGGTAAGGTGTCAGACTTCTGTGCTGGTGGCCGGGGTTCAATCCTCGGTCCCGGCACAGATTTATCTGATTACCAAACCCTTCCTTCACCTCTGACAAGACATCTTGTGAATGCGGGGAATGCCAGGCCTCCACCGTGGTTCGGATCCCACGTTAAACTGTAGGTCCTTCATTTCATCTCACTATCACCCTACCATTACACATTAGCGTAAGTGCGTATAACCCGAACGGGTAGTAAGACGTGGTGCTAATAATAACAATAATAATAATAATAATAATAATAATTTAAATGGAGAACCGTTTAAAATAAAATAAAATTTAAGAAATAAAATTATTACGAAAGAAAACATTTTAAGGTCAACATTGAAATAAACTTGTAGTATAGTGCTCATACCACCTTTACAGGCATATCTATCTACTAAAACTTTTAAAAGGTTCTTTAAATTTAAAAATGGCAACCTGGACACTGGAATCGAACCTTGCACCTATGGCTTATTACGTCAATGCTTTAACCACTGAATTATCCAGGAATCGTCCTGGGCCCAACGGTCATTCTTCCCCCATATTTTAAGACAGAATCTGTGGCGGGCAAGTGGAAATGGTCGATTTCAAATGTGTGATCAATTTAAAGAACATGATATTTTTATACGGCTATAACCGTAATCAACAAAAGTAATAGCTTTTCTATTTAATCCATCATAATATGTGGACTCGTAGAGTTACAATTGTACTGTTGGCAGCAAATAGCGAATTACTGAGTTGATGGTGGCTGCATTATCTGTTAGCTCATGATCTTAATTAATCACACATTTAGTCACCCGAGAATGCAAGGGTTCTATACCAAAAGTGTTAAATTTTATATATTTGGTATCTTAATATATTTAAAATGTACACGGTTCATCTGCGGTGAAATTGAGACTACTATATAATTATTTAAGAGGATACAAACTTAAGTTGTCATTTATTAATATTGGTTTTATACACATAGTCAAACTTAAATTTTCTTTTACACAAAAGTTGAAAATTGGACATAGAACACTCGCATTCTCGGGTGTCGATTTGTAGTCGAAGATTTTCGCTTGCGTATCACAGTTTCTACCTTAAAATATGAGTGAAGAATGACCCCAGAAACGGGACGATTCCTGGCTAGCTCTTTTTAATTTAAATAATATATCTAGACACGGCTATAAACATAACTAAAAAAAAAGTAATAGCTTTGCTATATTATTATTATTAGCACCGCGTCTTACTACCCGTTCGGGTTATACGCACTTACGCTAATGTGTAATGGTAGGGTGATTGTGAGATGAAATGGAGGACCTACAGTTTAACGTGGAATCCGAACCACGGTGGAGTCCTGGCATTCCTCACATTCACAAGATGTCTTGTCAGAGGTGAAGGAAGGCTTTGGTAATCTGATAAATCTGTGCCGGGACCCGGAATTGAACCCCGGCCGCCAGCATAGAAGTTTGACATCTTAACCCCTAGACCACCAGGGATCACCCTCTCTGCTATATTAAACCCATCACTTTTAAAAGGGCCACGCCTTGCTATTGCTAGGATTCAAACTCCGACTTCTTCATTACTAGCAATAAAGTCTTTCGTGAGTTTTAAATGGTAACATCCGCGATGCGCTCCAGTACAAAATATGAGATAAAGCAGTCATTTAATTAAATATTTGTGGTGACAAAGTGAATGCCTTTAGTCCATTTAGAGCAGGGATTCTCAACCGATGTGCCGTGGAGCTTAGGAGCGATGCAAGATTGATCAGGGCTGCCGCCATATTTTTAGGAGAGTGAGTATTAAGAAAATATAATAAAGAAAATATATATTACCCCAAAATAATGAAAATAAAAAAAACCACAAGAAATGTAGGTCCTTAAATGGCTCCATGAATTGCACGTGCCACGGTACACGATGTGAGAAAATAATTGTGTTTCTTTTGATGACTGACTACAAATTATTAATTTTTATTGGTATTATTAATGTTTAATGATCTCAAATTATGGTTAGTAAGAAAGATAATTTATTGATTTCTAAAGCTATTTCACTCTACAACTGAATTTATGTATTTATTATTTATATCTTTCAATTAACTCATAAAAGGAGTAAGTAAAAATGTTTGTTTTAACTTTTAAAAATTACAAAATTAAAACACTAATAATAGGTTTATATGCTACTCTGATATATTCTACTTAGGATACAACAATAAAGAACGTGAAAAACAAAACGCCTACGAAAATCCTTACAAGGATGCTACAATATTTTAATCCCCTTCATAAGGGTGTCACCAGCCTAGAGAAGTTGAGAATTCCTTATTTAAAGACTACAAACAAATTTATTTTATAAACCTCGTCTTACTACTAGTTCGGGTTATCCACATTTAATTGCACTATTGTGGTAGAAATGAGAAAGCTAGAATTTATTGTAAATCTACCTGAATTCGAGTGGAGGGAGAGTATAAAATCATCTAGAAAACTCGCAGAACACCCATTCGTGACTCGAGCCTAAACCTTTCCTTCACCATAGAATCGGACCAAGCGAGCTTGACGTTTATTCCGCGTGCTCACCGATATGGGGAACATATATATTATTCTAAAAATAATGTACATAGTCAGTCTTCACTTTTGAATATGAATATGCCACAGAAACTTGGAATAAATCAACTTTAAAAATAAATTAGTTGCTGTATTTTCATTTATGAATTCATTTGGTAGGTCAAGTAAAGTAGGTTACGGCTTATGAACATAAGCTTTGTTATTTACTTTATGTTAAAATCTTTCAAAACAATAAGTAAAAAAAGGTATCATGTGTTTCCAGCCGAGATTCAAACACGTGCCTCCAATTTATTTGTTAATTTTCCTTAAGAAAAACTTTTGACTCTGACCTCTGGGCTCAAGGATGAATGTTAATGGCTGCAGGTGAGTTGCAGCTGCAAGAGTTATTTACCTCTAAAGAAACAGCTGATTTGCGGTTCGGGCTGTTGCCTAAACCTAACTTAACCTAACCTAACAAACCTTCAAATTATCGCCAAGACCATTGAACTACAAGAACTAAGGAAGTTTGGATACTAGGAGGAATCTCAACATGACACGATGATAGTTTATATCTGAAATTTAAGGAAGCATGATAGAAAGCACACTACTAATTAGGTGGATGCAACTCATACCTCACTCTAAAGTGAGTGGGCCGCAATTCGCACTTGTTTCTCAAAAAGGGGGGCCGCAGCTCGTACACGATTTCAAGATTAGGTCGCAACTCTAAACATATGTTAACTGTGCTCTCCTTGTCTGAAGGATTCATGTCTCTCTTTTCCACACCTCACTTTGCGACCAGCGTTTTCTGCCTCACATAAGATATTGATTTGTTGCTTGTTTAGTGTGCTAAAATAACTCAATTACCTTTTTATTCATCTTGCGGCAGTTTTTGACTGGACGAGTAACCTAGATCTTAACTCTAGAAAACTTTCTCCCAAGTTAAGTTCTTAAGAGCCAAAGCTTATATTATTTTTCAGTGCCCTAGGAAGGGGTCATTTTATCATATTTACTCATTTGGAACTCAATCTGGCCCATGACCCATTTATAGCGAGCATGATACCCCTTAATATTTAAATGTATACTTCACATTGAACACTAATGATTTATGATGAATTTTGATAGCTATATTAATAATATTTCAAACCTATGTCGTAAATTTTAACCTGTTTTATATGCTATGTATAGTAATAATATTAATATTTTATTTTTCAGGTATGATTACGAAAATCCAACCTCCTCTTAAAAGAATATTGACAATTTGCTGACCTTGGTAAGTTGTCTTAATAGTTTTATTTTCAATTTAGTTGGTTGAAAAATACATTTTGTCTTCATAAGTTTTAACTAAATTTAAGTAAAGCTATTATAATAAAAATGGAAAATTGTAGACCTTGTATTCAAATCAAATGTTCATTTATTCCGTCAATTGTACTCAGCTTTCCTGTCCGTTTTTATTGATTTCAGTAAATACGTGACATGGTAAAGAGTTTATCGATTATACTATAGGTGTAGACTACAGGTTCTATTAAATTTTCTTGTAAAAATCAAAAGCTTTGGTATAATAAGTAGGGCATGATTCTATAGCATTTAAGATGAGAGTCGTCAAACAAATTCTAGTATGTGCGTGGCTAGGTTAAGCTGTCTCATAATTTATTTAATTATTTTATTTGAGGTATTTAATTGTGAACTTTTTGAAATCTCCGATAGTTATATCCTCACATGACTAACAAATGAACATAATCTTTCAACAAACAAAATACCCAGTAACTCTTCCATTAATTCATCATTTTGAAAAGGGAAAGATCCTTTATCACTCATCATTAGGTTAGGCCATGTCGGGAATCCTAACCTGGGACATTTGTTCCAGAAGACTAACGCTCTACTGATGAAGCAGAGGTATTTAAAATTAATGTAATATTGTTTGACAATTATTTAAAAAATGTCTACAGCACGTTGTAAACCATAACTGGAATTATTGCTATCTTAGAAAATAGTAATGTCTACACTTAATTTGTGGAGATTAAAATATCCAGATAGTTCTGGAAAGTGAGCCCTAGTTATGTCTCTTTGGTAATATCCTTCCTGTAAGAGTAAAGTAGGCCGCCTGGTTTCTCTTATGACCGTGGGCAAATGCTGATGTGACGCGGTGCGGAGACACTGCATTACGTTGCCTGTTGTGTATAATTACTCCAAATGAAGCCACTGCGTCGTCTTGGCAAGCCACAGATGACTTAATTGAGGGGAACTACGACGTTCACTAATGTTGGCTCGTAACGTTCTTCTTTGTCACGAGGATAATTGTTCACCAGGTTTTCACACATCTGCAAGAGTACTAACATTTGGACTCTATTCTCATGAACACGAGTAGGCCAACACTACAAGTTCATGTGTTGATTAAACTATTGATTTGTATCTATTTCTGGCCCAACTTAACGGATGCACTTTTACTTAAAGTCGTTCGACAGTGATAATAACGACGATTTATTTAATCTATAAAATATTGGCAGGGAATTTAACAAAGCTAGGGGTAGGTGGGTTATCTTGAACAAGATAGCAAGTAGCAATGTCTCAGCCAATTTCAGCAACATAAACCAGGTAAGTAAGCCGTTGTCCGCTTTACCTTGGTGTGTCATTAGTCGGAATTATCTACCTCGGCTTGACATATTATGTTCTGCTAGTAGTGGCTGTCTCAACCATAGGTTCAGTCAAAACAAGAAACTTCATGAAATGACCCACCTCGGTGGCGTAGTTGGCTAACGCGAGAGAATCGTGGTGAGCTGGACTGCCGAAGACTGGGGGATCGAGGTTTGAATCTCAGTCGGGTGAACTGGGTTGGTTTTTCCTAAATGATTTTCCACTCTCCCTCCTGGGAAATGTGGGTTCACTTCCTCTATATTCAACATTACCAATTCCGAACCCATTAGTGTATTTAGTAAATAAGCTTATAACCCGAACGGGTAGTGAGACGCGGTGCTAAATAATAATAATTTCAATTTCAATTTCCTTTATTATAGTGCTGGCCAACAGTCGTAAGACCTATAACAGGCCAGCACTGAAAAGTACACACGTACATACCTTATAATACATATATTTACACAAGAAAAAATGATAGACAAAAAATGGCTAAATAATGTTATATACTGATGAATAGTTACGAGATAAAAAGTAGTTAATAATAATAAGAATAAAAAAGTAACATTAAAAACAAATAACTAAATAGTAATCAGTAACATAATGCAAAAAATATATCAGAATATTGTAAGTTTAAATAATATAGGCAGAACCTCTACATGATAAATTATTGATATGGGACATCCTTAAATAACTCTCTGAGTTTAGCTTTCCTTTTATGATAAAAATCAAATTCGACAAATCTAGAATTGGCGCTATGGATACAACGACCTATAGGGCTCGTCTTATAAGAGCTATCGAGGAAAAATAATTTAGGATTACGAGAAGCCCGAGAAGGGATATGAACGCCTACATGATCAAGGGCAAATTTGCAATAAATATTGTTATTGAAAATATTAAAAACAAAAAGGGCATCACAATAAAGTCTACGCGAGAAGAGAGTTTGGAGCCCTAAGAGGTTTCGAATTCTGTCATAATCATAATAAATCCGGTTACTAAAGAATTTATCATAGCATGCAGCAACAAATTTTCTTTGAATGTTTTCTAACCTAAGAGAGTCAGTTAAGGTAATGGAATTCCAAGCAACAGAGGCATATTCTAATATTAATATATTCTTATAATAATAATAATAGTAATAATAATTCATTAAATGTACATTTCAAATATATATATAATATATACATATATATAATATATATTATATATATATACATATATATATATATTATCAATGAATAATTTGGACACATTAATCAAATTAACAAGAAAAGCTAGATTAACAAAAACAACAGATCTAATCTAAATAATGACATTGTAAACTACAAAATTATATAAAATAAAATTATTTGGCATTAAAAATAAAAGTATTTATTTATTAATAAATGTGAATCTGTCTCTAAATCAAAACAAATTTTTCTTTAACATAATATCTGTACATATTTCATTGTGTAAACCTTCTATGAATGTCTAGCTATAATAAATGTTCTCATTTATACAGTTATTACTTTACCTTAACAATGGTATATGAAAAGCATAAAATAGCGATTTTGATGCTCATAGCTTGTGAACTGTAATGATTTGTAATCATTGAACTACTATTTATAGCTTTTATTTATACATTTGTTAAAATTGTGCAATACAATTTAACTTGTCAAGTGGCCTCAAAATAGCCTCTTTTTCCAAATTTATATATTCAACACTGGAAGCAATTCACTTTAAGAATGATTTCTGGAGCTCTAAACAACGGGTGTTTATATATGAAAATAGCTTATAAGTTATACAAAGGATGTACCCAAAACATTTTAAAATTAATAAATATTCTTAGAGGAAGCAGCATTTTCACCGAACGGCCAATTTTGTTTCTACAACAATTTCATGAATTCTATCAAACCATATTTTTACTATATTTTGATACGATAATCCTTTAATAAATTTATTTATCAAGGTTTTAAAATGTTTAATATCAAAGCGGTTATTTATGTACCAGCTACCACATATACTATACACAGACTTAATACACCAACAACTAGTGAACGAAGGCCCTGCATACGACCCAAACCAGGATGACTCAGTGGTAGAGCATTGGCGTGCAAAGCCAAAGGTCCTGAGTTCAAGTTCCATGTCCAGGTTGTCATTTTTCTTGAATTGAAAATATAAATAATTTTCACTAGCTACGCGTTCCCGATAACACACACACACACAATAAAAGATATTGAGTTGTAGATTTGCACAAAAATAATAAAATGCCTGAAATTAACGCTGGTCTTCACCACAAACTTTGTGACTTGGACAACAAGAAAATGGACCAAGGCGATTTTTTCCTGGGTACTATTTGTTATGGTTTAAGACATGGGTCTTTCTCGTTTATAAGAACATTTATATGAGACTTTTGGGTGCTTTTCCACCTTCCTTACAACGTTTTAATTTGTATGATCTACTGGTGTCTAAAGTCGCGTCCAGACTAGCGAGGCGAGCATCAACATTCCTACAATGAATATTTTGCTTCATAAAGCTATGTACTGTACTTCGGGGGATGACACACGCAATGAACAGGGAAAAATTAAAATAGGCTGCCATGGGATATTTTATTTACACCTTGCAACAATGAAAAAAAAGACTGACAATGGAATGTACTTAAAGTTAGCGGAATATAGTGGAAATAGTTTGCTCCACTAACTTAAATTTTAAGAAATTATTGGTCAATACAAAAACTTAACTCAAATGTCACGAAGTTATTAAGAATCTAATTATCTTGATCAGGCCAAAAGTCACGCTTAATAGAATCCATAAGTGTGCAGGAAAGATTCTCAATAACATTAAGTTTCTAAACAACTATCTGCAATACCTACTTCAGGTCTCTAAACTAAACAGACTATATACTGTATATAATTAATAAAGTATGTAATAATTAATCTTATGGGGTAGAAATAAGGAAGGAAGCATTTAGAGGTAATATATCCATATTTGAATTGAAGGAGAGTGGAAAATCACATAATAAAAACCACTCTCACTAGACCCAACTGGGATTCGAAACCCAATCTCCCCGCGTTGAGCACGCCAGTCTAATGTTAGACCACTATGCCACTGAAACAGGCTGTGACATCTACCCGCAAAATCTACCCGTGGTGACAGTCTATTCTTTGTTTACCTTTCTCTCCCCAACTTATTTTAAGTGTGCAACAAACTTTATAAAAGGTATCACCATCTTTGTACAGTTTACAACACGCGAGTAATCATGTAACTGTAACTATTGTTTTTAATATTTACTCTTTAATTTTTAAGGATCATATTATTTTTTATTTATTTCCCTTGGCCTATTATAAAACGAATTCGCAGTTAACATTTAATATGCCAATTACAACAACAACAAAAATCAATTCTAAACAAAATTTCCCGGTGTATTAAACTTTAAAACACGCAACTGCTCACCTAATACTTCAACCACGTAATTAGAAATAAACAATAATTAGAGTTGAAAGTGGTTCGGCTCGAGGCTCGGGCTCGCAGCGCCGTCCAGTGAGTATTGAGCCTAGTAACATTCTTTGATGTTTGTCGAAATACCGACATTCACTGGGTTGCTGCGAGCATTACGACGAACCCATTTAGCCAACGTTAATGAGGCTCGGTTCGAAGCTCGGCTCGCTAGTCTGGACGCAGCTAAGAGATAAGGGAAGGGGCTCCCCAGCTTTTTGAAACCGTGACCCCCTTCCCATATCAGACTATCCATGTGACACCCTTACACCCAATATTTTCAAGGAGCATTAGAATCCGTAGCTCATATGAAGGGAGTGCTTTCACAAGAAAGGATTATTTTTTCCCTTGTATGATTTACTACATTCTGCAAAATATGTACTAGTGCACTTATTGAAAATTTGCATGATGCATTTAATTATGGATGATAAGTTCTAGTTTTTCCTTATAGCCACGACAGACACCATTTATGTGGTAGAATGAAGAGATAAATTAACTGCAGTCCAGGTTGTTAAGGAATCACATGCGAGACATTTGTTTGTGACAGTGAATATCTTGTACTATATGATTTAAGACATGTTATACTCTTTATTTGATTTAATTTTTTGGAGATAACTACTATTTATTATATTATTTTTAATAGATATAAAATGTTTATCAATAGTTTTTGAAATATTTGATTATTGGGCTGGATTCTGAAACTTAGCGTTGTAAAATATTTAACACAAATTCGATTTGAAAGAATATAATATTTTGTCTAAAACAAATTAATCGACTCAAATTTGAACCTTTTTTAAAAATATTTGCTCCACTTTTTTTAAATCATGAGATTTGGTTAGGATTCTATTCAATAAAATAAATTTATAACGTGAGATTCGATTTTGATTCTACTTGAACATTTTTTTAGCCATAAGATTCTATTCGGAATCTACTAGAAATTTTTTTAGGCATGAGATTGGAGTAGTTTAGCCAAGGTTTGGATTCAATTCGAAATTGAAATTTATGGATTCACACAGACTTAGACTACTAACTATTACACATAATTTAAATACAACCTTCCTTAACTTTTCCCCAGTGGTGTATATATTTGAATAACCAGAACTGCTAGTAGAGGCCTAAGACGCGAATCACGGGGGGAAAAAATAAAAAATAAATAAAGATTCATATCATATTTGGCTAAGATAATTTGTTTTTACTTACCAATTGTTTCATACATTGATGTTATAAAAGTTAATCACTAAATATCTCAATCATATTTAATAACAATAGTTTTATTTAATAGCTTATAGTACTTTTTAGTACTAACCAAATATCTAGTACTAAATATTTTGTCAGCCTACTTATTTAAGGGATGAGTCTTGGTATGGCTGAAAACGTTTAAGGTGACCTGGTGGTCTAGGTGTAAGGTGTCAGACTTCTGTGCTGGCGGCCGGAGTTCAATCCTTGGTCCCGGCATAGATTTATCTGATTACCAAACCCTTCCTTAACCTCTGACAAGACATCTTGTGAATGTGGGGAACGCCAGGCCTCCACCGTGGTTCGGATTCCACGTTAAACTGTAGGTCCTTAATTTCATCTCACAATCACCCTACCATTACACATTAGCGTAAGTGCGTATAACCCGAACGGGTAGTAAGACGCGGTGCTAATAATAATAATAATAAAACGTTTAACTGAAAAATTGATTTTTTTTTATTTCAAAAATTTACTGGCTTGAGAAATATTTTTGTTTAGTGTAGAACTGACTAGGATAAATTGTTAGGTAACCAGTAAGGTAGTACTACAGCCAACTTATTTTATATACATACGCATGGGTACATGCTTATTGGCTACAAAAAATTTATCTCATTGGCTTTTACTCAAACTAAAGTCCGTTCACCGTAGGAATTGTTTTATGAAAGGCCTTCTTCCCTACCAGAAATCTATTATATAGTAGGATATTTGTAGGAAAAAAGACCTTTCAAAGAGTAATTCCAACCGTGAATAGAGTATAGGCCTATGTCCTGTTTTTAAAATTTAAAGCACTTATGTGTATTGGATTATGACCAAAGAGAACTAAAGTATTAATCCTCAGTAAAAGTGGGAGATATTTCCGTGCTTAATTCAGTATTACAAGTAAATACATTGAAAATTACCGATTACAGTGGATATTATAAAAACAAGTAGCCTATCTTTAGTGGACACATAAGTGTAGTTTGGTAACAGTGCAGGTCATACTTTTCAGCGATGGGGTACAGACGCATGCACACAAGAGATAGGCATACACAACTTTTTTTTACCACCACGTTTCATTACCCGTTAGGGTTATATGCATACGTGAATTATGCTCATGGATAACCTCTTGATCTAGTGGTCAGAATGCCTGCCTACTAATATTGAGGTTTCGGGTTCAAATTCTGGCACTACCATAGGCATTTTTTTCTAAGAGGAATTTCTCCCAGAATCGCATTGGTATGACTCATTTAGTCTTAAGTTGGTTTTAAGACTTCTACTGGAACCACATTATATGTATGTTATGTGGTGCCAGTAGAAGCAGTATATGTCTTAAAACTAATTTTTAAATATTTATATTTTGCATGTCTGGGCTAAATTAATCGTAGCCAAGTGATGGATAAGTTAGCAATTATTAATGTACCGTTGGTCAGGGAAAGCCTGAATGTACTAATCGTACATTCTTCTCTTGGAAGCATTTTTCATGTACCGATAAGATGATAATGATAATTTTATGAGGGTGTGAAAACAGTAGAAATACTTAAACTTAACTTAAGCCTAACTAACCAAACCCTGGTGACCGTTGGGGTAATTCCACTTTCGGGGTAGATACCAAAGGTACCAGCCGGGGATAGAACCTCGGACCCCTAGCCTAGTAGCCAGGTGCACTGACCACTACACCACTGGGCCGGTTGCCACGCCATCATAATCATTATCATCACACCATCTCATCGGGACGAAGTAACTGCACCTAAATGGTGTAACAACCTCAAAAGACGGTTACATGTCCGCCACTGCTAGAAAAAGGCAAGGAACGTCTAGTTGGCAAACCCTGGTGGCATATGATTATATATATATTGCACTGCACATATTTCATAGTAACTAGTTCACTGATTGTTTCTTGATAGTTGCCATAATTATTTCACTACAAGTTTATCTACCGAATCAAGTACCATCACCCGTAAGTATTGAGACCTAAGAGAACAGCCCGTAACGAGCTAAGCCATTGGCGGCCCAGGGCTGTTTATAATACGAGCGGAAAGTGCCAATCATACTAACGTTAATACTTCAAAATGCTTGTCAATCGTAAAGTTTTAATAGATAATGGAATAATTTGTTGGGCGTGTACCTCGTAAAATACCAAATGACAAACAAATACAGGTTGGACAACCGGCTTCTTGATGTTAGTGACAAGCTGCATCCAGCTAACCTGAATTTCTGGTTCTATCTTTCCAACACTCGATCTCATTCTTCTTCTGGACACTCAAGAAACATTCCAGCCTTATCTGAGAATCTTCCAATCTCGTCTTTCAAAGGAGCCCCTCATTAATTATGAATGATTGTACTCACAAGCTTTATCCTTATTTATGCGCTTCAAACCTTGAAAAGACCACTCTTGTTCTCGCAAGCTAATCAAGTTTTTGCATCATTTCGGGATTTTCCAGCTATAATAAAGAAAAATATCTCACTCATTCGAGCTGTGTGCATGTGTTCTTGTTCCCTTTATAGCTTTTTATAAAATAAGTAGATTTTAATCAAAATGGAATTTTAATGTCATGGATGCTATAAAGAAAACATTTTTGCTTAATATCATATTTTATTACCTTGATCACTCTGATTTAGGTATATTTGACAGCATAAGACCAAAATGACTTTGAAACTGTTTTAAGATAGCAAACGTATAACGTATTATTTAAAAATAACATTATTACTACTGTTATTATTATTATCATCATTATCATTATTATTATTATTATTATTATTATAACCAACCTCTATGGTCTAGGTGTAAAGTGCTCACCTTAGGACCCGATATTCATGGGTTGTAACTCGTAGAGGTCAAAGGATTTTGACTGAGCGATAAAAATCCGTAGCACAACTTCCTACCTAGGGAAAGCCGTTGTTCCCAAGTCAACTGTGGTATATAAAAGGTTCCTGGAAGATATATGAAATAAATTTTTCGGTAAAATTGGTAGTCTATTTCTCGCTCGCTTATAGATATCCATTGGGTAGATGGGCTGATAATACACTACATCTGAAATTAAACATATCCCAGAAACTTCAACAAGGAATATTCGGTGTAGCGCAGTTTTGTTTTGGCCCTACTATAGTCCACATCGTGTGTTAAAGGAATTAATAATAGTAAATACAAACATAATAATAATACTATGGATCAGATGTGAACGAATGTCATCTATTTTATGGGATGTTGAGTTCACTGCTCAAGTACAAATTTATAGCTTCCTAATTCCAAAAAACTATTTTTATTTTTCCACTAAGGAATATTTTGGCCCATTCTCAATTCATAATCTAATGACACTTCTAAAATTTAAACAAAGTAATATTAATAAATTAAATAGTAAATAAAAATTAATATTATTATTAAAAGTCAGGGTTGCACTTACCTGGAAAACTGGACAAACACGTTGAATTTTTCCCGTTTGAAAAAAGGTCAAGAAAAATACTGAAATATTTCTCAAACCACAAAAAATTAGCTAGAATATTTTACTTTGGAGTTTGGGCCATCTAACTGAATGTTTATAACAATTGGTTTCGTAACAAATTCATAAATTTCCCCCTCAAACAAATATAATCCTGTTCTAAACATTAATAGCTTCACTACTCCAATACTTCGCACAGCTCAACTTCATGAAAAATGAATTCCATTCCTCTATAGTAAATGCTACTCAATCACGTGTTTGTAAAACTTTGAGTTTCTTCTGAAAAACCTGACAATCACAGGGAATTTTGTGTTGATACATTAGTGGCAACACTGAAAGTTCAAATATTTGAGGACATTTAGGTGATATTTAGCTCATCATTCTCCGGGTACTATATATTATTAATACAATTAAATATCAAATAGCACACATTGGTAGGCACCTGGTATTGGGTGTCGAGGGTCTAGTTTACTAGTGATGGGGTGTTCGAGGTTCGAATCTTGGTCTGATAGTAAGAGTTAACAAATTTGACATACCCTATATTAAAAAAATGCATTTTTTATTGGTATTTGTTATGCATAGGAAAACAATATTCGAGGAAACGTATAACTAAAAATATAATAAATTTTAACTACTATTGACATTTAATGTAATATACCGACTTTCTTTACGTGGCTCATAATACAGCGTGAAAAAAAAGTATGAGATTCAAAACTAAACAGAAAGCCTACACAGTACTTTGATTCAAATATAAACATCTCAAGACCTTCGATCATAACTTGGGGAAGCTCAACTATCACTTTGGAAACTCTCAAGAAATATGGGAGGTATTTGTTAAGGAGGTCTAGCTTAGGGTGCCCTAAAACACCTATCAGAGGTATCATAGTACTAAACGTTAGAACTAGACGCGATTGTAAAGTGCGTGTAAACGTTTTTTTGAGACATCCTCGAGAAAAAATGAACTTACAGTGGACTACTATTAAATTTGTATAGGAAATCTAGAAAATTAACTAAATCTTATTTTACATTCATACGTCAAGTCATATGATCTTGATCGTTCATTTTTTATTGTTTATATCAGAATGATCCAACACTTTTTACTCAAAGGGCCAAATCTGGTTATAAGTTTGTACCGTGGGCCAAATATGTGTGTGTATCTATATCTATAACTGAAAATATGGCTCTCGTAGTTTCCTAGCGGAAAATTAAAGGGAAACCCTCGGTGGCATATGTGAACTAGCTAATGATTCAAATAAACATAGATTTTATATTTATACCATAATTTTGGTAAAGGACTATAGACAACACTTAAAGTAACACTCATTTTCAATACTTATAAATAAATTGTATTTTTGGTTGGTAACGTTTTCCAAATTTTATTATCAAAAATTTATTATGAAATACGCACGCACACACTTTCATAAAACAACTTAGCATTATACATTTATTTATTTATACATATTTTTACTAATCAAATAAATGCATAATAAAATTCAATCATTACCTTTTTGGATAAAGATTTATATTTGAATCATTAGCTATTTCACATCTGCCTCCAGGGGTTTCCCTTTAATTTGCCTCTAGGAAACTGCGGGAGACATATTTTCAGTGAGCGTGGGCCGCATTTGGTCCGTGGGCCGCCATTTGGGCCACACTGGCTTTTATCACTACCTATGAAATAACACCAATAAAATAGTAGAATGTTATAATTTTTGGGTGCATAAATTTTGTATTCAATAAAAGGGTCTGCATATGAAATTGGAATGTACACTGATATTTCTTGACAATACACGGTTGTCAAACTGCGTGTAAACTTGAAAACTAGTTATGACGCTCTCAGTTTCTCTATAAACAATGCACTGAAAGGGAGATTACATCAGTATCTTGAGAACTCCTAGCATTGACGATATCTTGTCATAATCCGGTTGACAAACTGCGTGTAAACGTGCCGGCGGCGAGCACAGTTTAATCAATAGGAGACTGTCGCGGAACTCCTGTGAGCTAGAAACTGTGTGTGTGTGTGTGTATGTGTGTATACATGTAGGGGGTGCGCTTGGGAATGTATGCAAGAATAATCTGCGAGAGTTGTTGCTGCTCATTTCTCTAAATTAATTATGATTTTATTTAACTTCATTTGGATTGGTCTACTTGTATTGGTAGTACGAGGACTAATCGCAATGCTCATTTAGTTTAGTTTGCTGACAACGGATAGGTTAGGGTTCGAATCCCGGTCGACCATATTGGGTGTGGCTTTGCCGACCTCCGGCCCCAAAAATGCGGTTACGTTTTCTCTAGATTCACTTATTCCTCATCCCTAACATATTAGCGTATTTAGTGCATGTGTGTGTAACCTGAACGGTTAGTAAGATGTGGTGAAAAAATATGACTAATATGCGTTATATTTACAGATTAAATCTCCTAAGATGGCTTTCAACTGCTTTGGTGTAGAGTGTAGACGGTAAAGGGTACAAACGAAAGAAAATACGTTTTTCATATCGATCTGAGATATTATTTTTACAATTTATATATATATATTAATTATAACTATCAATAATTATGATAAAAGTTCTATTATTTTGTCTTCTTAAGTTTCCATTGGAACTTCTGATAATGTCTGAAAACTGTAATCACCACGTATTACTACCGGTTCAGGATATAAACTTTTCAACATTACCATCCGCTTTAATGGAAAGTGCTAGTTGTTTCCTCTGGATCACCTATTTTCCTCTCTAAGCCACGCCAGTTGTCTACTTGTTTAAAGGTCAAGATTTGAATCACAGATTGGTTCACTATTCCTATCATTACGCCTTAAATTAAGACTTTAGGCTCATAGTGTTTTCCTAGTTGTAAGCGAAGGTTAATATTAATGTAATCTAAGGCTTAGTAATGAGGAAAAGACATAACAGAAAACATAACCTCACTAACGATAGAGGTTGATAAAAACCACAGTAAGAAGCAAATGTGAGCAGTCAACAGCGTGTAATATATATAACAATATAGCGGCTATTATCAAAAGATACTAGTTTACATTATTACCATTTAAACAACGATCGGTCACTACTGCCATAGCAAATTTACTACCAACTATTGGCCAATGTTCTTATGAGGACCCTTTTACAATACTATCGCTTCCCCCCTTTCAATGGGCTTAATTTTTCAGGATATCTTGCGGGGAAGGGTAAGGACGGCAGCAAAACAGATGGTTGGGTTCGAAATTATACTGATGGCTTGTTTTTTTGGGTTTATTAGTAGCTCTAAGAGTTATTACAAAAATGTGATGTTAAAAGAGGTTACAAAATAATATAAAAACTTTGATGCTTGCACTCGTGATAAAACTGGCTTCGTGAGGGATATTTAGATATTGGCTCGACTGACACAGCTCTCGACCCCTCTTACAGACTCTAACCCGGTACTCTGGGCACGACGGTTGCCCTCTAGCATAAGTACCCAATGGCCCAATGTTCTAACTCGTGTGGTCCCGATGACTGGCAGAGTGACTGCCTCTGAGTAGATCTTAGTGTGTCAGCCACGATAGTCCTAAATCAAAACCCTTCATAGTTCAATTCGGCCCAGTAGCCGACCACAACGGAGACAAGTTGCTATGAGTTGTCAGCGTTCTTTCCGAATGTTTAGTAACTCACCACAAGTTAACTAGACCAGTTTTTCAGTCACTTAATATCAACACTGTTATGTTAGTTTTGAATAAACATCCCAAGCTAAGGCAGGGGTATTACTATACCCTTATCTCTACCAGATTCCTACTCAATAACACGACTGACTACTTTTCCTAAGGATATTTGGCTATGGTAATAAAATATGTATTACGGTGGTTAGTGATAAAGATAGGTTGTTGTTTACATGATACTAATATTTACTAGTATTTTAAATATACAATATACAGTAAAACTCTGTTAGAACGCACTCTGGTAGTACGAAATTTCGTATAATCCGAAAACATTTTTTTAAGTAAACGTGGAAAATTCAAGTGAAATTAAATATATTTTATTGGTTAACACACTCAATATTAAAAGATAATTTTAAGAAACATTGATATCTGATAATTAATAATGTCTTAGTATCCATATGTTGCAGTGAAAACATTGTGTTACCCGCCTCGGTGGCGTAGTTGGCTAACGCGCGAGTCGTGTTAAGCTCGACCGCCGAGGACGGGGAGATCGAGGTTCGAATCTCGGTCGGGTGAACTGGGGGCGGTTTTTCCTAAATGGTTTTCCACTCTCGCTCCACGCGAATGCGGGTTCACTTCCTCTTATTCAACCTTCCCAATTCCCAATCCATTAGAGTAATTAGTACTTAAAGCGTATAACCCGAACGGGTAGTAAGACGCGGTGCTAAAAATAAAATAAAAACATTGTGTTATCCTGTAACTAAAAATAATTATAGTACATAACATGTGTTATACATAAGTTAGATATGAAAATTTGATTGAATTAATTCAACTATCATTTAAAATTCGTGAAAATACTGTATCACTGTATTATTTCGCTTGATCCGAATTTTCACTAATCCGAACAAGCCTCGGTCCCAATTAGTTCGGATTAGCATTGATCTAGTTAAGTAGGATTTTGATAGGAAGAAAGACATTTCATAATATTTATTTATAAGGGAATAAGTTGATACCAGCTTGTACACTACTACCATTATAAAGATTATAGACCATCAGCATTGATGGATATTCCAATGACCACTTGTAATGAACTATGTAATGTGTATGATAACAAATTCCGTTTGACCTATCACTTGTCTGTCGGACACTCCACCTATCGAGCTAAGGTCTAATATAAATGTTACCTCATTATATTATCTTTGAAATAAAGTATTGGTTATGAAAACTAGCTTGTACTCTGACCAGTGTTTTTCAAAGTTGAGAACTTATGACCTTGGATTGTGATTGAAACTATTTCACTATGTCAATGGATATAGTAAGGACCCGATTATTTTAGTTCTAGAATCCGTCAGAATATAACAAGCAGGTAACGAAGACCACCATAATGGTCCGCCAAGGGACGAATATTTTCCAAGCTTGCCAATTTGTTCCCACCAATCGATGGCTTGGGCTTTCCCTAGAACAGGGGCTGCCAACTTTTGACCCAGCGTCACTCGTCGCAGTGTTACCATCTCGCGAAGAGATAGCGATCACATAGTTACAACATTAATGGAGATTTCCTCGAGTGCGTACACCTTATAACATGATCATTTCTACTTCTAGCTCACACATTTTAAATATTAAGCTATATTTTCATAATAACCAGCTCTAAAACCACACAAGGTACACCCCAAATACTAGGATAAACCCATATAAACTAAATAATATTCACACTTAGACAATAAAAAGTGTCCTATAAGCTTATACGTATTTTAATACCACGTCTTACTACCCATTAGGGCTATACGCGCCGACAAAAAAACCCAGCAAAATCATTAATATCTGGTTTTTTACTTGAAACAAATATAGTTCTTTTAGTGAGTCTCGTTATTTTGCTAACAAACTAGGATTAGATTAGCTGTAAGTTACAGTAAATGATTCTTCTTAATTAATTTAATATTATTTAATATTGTATAAAATTAAGAGTAAATTTAAGGGCAAAAGATAAAAAAAACACGATATTCTAAACTCACTCTAGCAAATTATTTCGATTAAATTTTGTATCCAGGCACTGTTTATGGAAATCTCATTTTCCAATTAAAATGACTTTGAGGGTATTTTACATTTACATAGTAATCATTCTTATCGGTTGTAGCTAATTGTATTTTCCTAAGAAAGAGATCAATGATTTTTGAGAAGGTCTTTCCATAAAAAGTTTTTCATATTATTGATTTTTTTTTTTCTAGCAAAAGTACTCATGTGCTAAAAGCCAAATTTTGAAGAATTTCTTTCTTTAAAATATCTCATTCATACTGGCCATAAAGAAACGAGGTAGACAATATTTTTAAAATTATTTATTTTCTGAGTTTATACGTGGAGAATGAGAGGAGGAGCCAAGATCAGTTTTTTTATTTGATGCCTATTTTTTAGCTTTGAAGAAAGAAGA
Source organism: Timema poppense (assembly GCA_902141375.1). Classification (NCBI taxonomy): domain Eukaryota; kingdom Metazoa; phylum Arthropoda; class Insecta; order Phasmatodea; family Timematidae; genus Timema; species Timema poppense. The sequence goes on along the minus strand of CABFOV010000009.1, from coordinate 94,109 downwards.
AACCCCAATTTAAGATGGGGACAGTTTTAAGAAAAGAATAATAAAAATTAACATATTTTTTATTAATTAATTTGGTTACCAACAAAACAATAAAATAAAACTATACCCCGTGTTTATTATTCAGACAAATTTAATTGATCTAATGGGGACCCTACACGTTCAGTATTTGCGTCATTATTTTCATCAGTCTAGCTCCTGCATGCAAAGTGTAGTTAATGCAACAACATTAATAATAAGAAAAATGACCCATTTCGGTGTCCGCATGGTTTAAGGCGTCACTTTTGCAATCGAATATACAACTGATGATGGGTAAACCGGGGTTTGAATCACGGTCGAGTGTACTGAGGGTGGTTTTTGTGAAATGTTTTTCCACTCATCTGGCTTTAAAATGCACGTACACATCTTATAAATTGACCCTCATTAATTCTTTACCTAATAGTGTAGTTATTATATAGGTGTATAACCCAAACGGGCGGTGAAATGCGATGCTAAAAACAAACACGTGTGCAGTGATAATACTATTTGCTCGAGGACACAAGACTGATGAACTGGTAATCAATGGTATGATCGAAAAATTTGCATCAACTTAGTATTTTCATTAGTCCATCAGTACTACCCTCGCACGATCATTATTTAGTATTTTTTAAGACTGACATTCTGACAGATCGTGCAGGATCCCTATAAGGTGGTGGTATACTGTTTTATCCCCTATGAAAATTGTAATATAAAATATTCAAGTATTTATTCACATGCTTACTAACGTATCTCAATTAATTATAGAGTTTATTCTATTGTCGTGTTTTTAAATAAATTTTAGCATTGCAAAGTTTAATATAGTTTCTCATTCTTTTTTTAAATGCAAATTATGGTGCATTTAATTAATATTCGCCTTCTTTCTATTATCTTATACTACATCTAACAGCAAACTCCAGGCATTCTGTGAAATTATTTTTTACTTAATTTAATTTAGCACCGCGTCTCACTACCCGTTCGGGCTACACGCTTAAATATTAGTTACGCTAATGGGCTAGGAATTGGGAAGGATGAATTTAGAGAAAGTAAACCCACATTTGCGCGTAGGGAGGGGGGAAAACCATTTAGGACAAACCACCCCCAGTTAACCCGACCGGAATTCGAACCTCTATCTCCCGTTCTCGGCAGTATAGTTTAACAAGAAACTAGCGCGTTAGCTAGTTAAGCAACCGAGGTGGATTTACTTTTATTAAACTTTAAAATATTTCCTTAGCAATAAACTTCACTATAAACCGTATCACTATTATATCAAACAGTATATACAAGTGAACGCTGAGTCGTAATATACGCCTACTTGTACTTAGAAAAAAATATTGTATTCTCTCGCAAACTAAGGTGCTAACGTTGAAATATATAGTATATCAAAGCAAGAATAAAGGCCTACAGTATTTATTTTTGATTTAAAGTTCTCAATTGATCAAAATTAATATAAATTATCAAAATTGTCCAAACATTTAAACAAACTATTTTATTTTATTTAACAATTATATTTGAAAAATGTGCCGTCCAAAAATTCAAACATATTTCTGCAACTTATAAATATTAAACTCTGCATTTTAATAAACTATATTGGTTCCTAGCTCACATTTTTCAACAATATTTTTTTTTTTATTCAGAATGTTTGCTGTATTTATGTGATACACCTTACTCTCTCTCTCTCTCTCACTCTCTCTCTCACACACACACACACACACACACACACACACACACACACACACACACATACATACATACATACATAAAGGGCTTGACTAACATTCTTCATAAGTGAAAATATATTTAATTGGACGATGTTAGACATTACTAATGAGTCTATAAAGCTTTATTTTATTGGTAGCTAGACTACAGACTTGGGAATGTAAGAACACTGGTTTTTGCACCGTTTAAAGTTGATTTCTGTGCCTAGGGGCTGACATTTAATGAAAAATATCTGATTTAAAGATATCATAAGATGTGGGCAGACTTAAGGAAAAACTTCTTGACCTTCAAAGAGGTTGTGATAAACCCTAGTACGCACGTTTGGAGAGCAAATCCCACTAATTATCTTGCTTTAATGAAATAATTATGGTAGACACATAAACCTGTTCTTTTATTTTAAAATAACTTATGAAATCTACGTAAGAATATCATTATTTTTTACAATTCACTTTAGCCAAATAGGTGTGCATGTAGGCTAAGGCGTCAACCTCTTGTGGTTTAGAGGCTTGAATCCTTGCTGAATATATTATATTTAGTTTTCGTTAAGCGGTTTTCCCTCCCTCCACGTGAAAAAACTACCTTGGTCATATTACTATCCTATTACCATGGAAATGTGGACATCCCGGGTGGGTGTAAGAATCAGCGTATAAAAAAATCGGACTAATATATTGTTAATTTTACTTTGATTCCAAAACAGCCTTTTTTTTCTCTTACATTTTTTGCTTCACGTCTACACATTTTGTTGGTCCTCTGTCATTTCCAATGTTTTAAAGTTTGTTATTCATGCCAACTTTTTATGTGTGCCGTGAGTTTCCGGAGTTTATAAAGGCTTAGCTCTACTTTCCCCCCTTCCTCCTTCCACAGACACTCTTTCCCCATCTTTATGGGTGTTGGCCCAGAAGAAGTAAAAGCATCAAGGTAAATTAAAACCCCACTGGTGGAAATGTTTCTTGCCGCAAACAAGAGTTTTCTTTCAACGTAATTTTTTTTCTTAAAGGAAACATTTGGATACCAAGGAAAAATATTTATTTCGCAAATTTTGTGTTAAAATCGTTCAAGCAAACGTAGCTAAAATATACTTACTTAGAAGCAGTACATTATATTTTTCATGTTTTCTTCATAAATATAGACTTTGTAAATATATAAAATATATTTAAAAGAAACATGCTATAACCAAGTAAAAATAGATGTAAAATTGTTATTATTCAAATTTGTAGCTAGCTTCAAAGATCTCCCAATGACATAATACAGAAAAATCTAGCTTTTTCATATTAATAGAAAGTATTGTAGTCATGACAAAAGTTGGTCTCGAATTTATGATGAATCTTTACGTGTTATGTGAATCCGAACAAAAAAAAAAAGTATATTTTACAAACCAGTCTGTCGCTCACCACGGCTCAAAAATGGTTTAATGAATTTTGTTCACACCTGATAATATTAACCCCAGCTCTCAAAGTAAGGGTAGTTAAATAATGAGAGATTTTTCTTAAACCCAAATTTTTCGAGATTGATAATTGCTTAAAATATATATCTAGATAGCGGTTGACCTTTCAAATAAAACTGTATATTTGGTATTTGGGTAAAATTTCGATAAACGGTAGTATTCTGATAAGTAAGTTTATAAAATTCTAAATATTTTGAAAATGGCTTTAACGATTTTGTTCAAAATGTATATCTGGGGAGTGTTTTAAAGAGCAAAATTGATCTAAAGGTAGTTTAAAAATGAGCTATTTTTTATAAAATTAGTTTTTTATAAAGTTTCTTTAACAAATTTGTTCTAAATTGGTATCGGGGACAGTTTCATATCAATAATGATGTATTTTTATTTTTTTAACTTAATGTTAGTTTACTTACGACAAATTTTATATATATATATATATAAAATTTGTCGTAATGTTAATGATAATTTTGAATATATATATATATATATTCAAAATTATCATTAACATTACGACAAATTATATTCCCAGATAACCATTTTAAGATCAATCATTAATGATTGATCTTAAAATGGTTATCTGGGAATATAATTTCATGATAAGTAAAAATACAAGTTAATTTTTAAAAATAAATTATTTTAAGGTAGTTTAAAAATACATTATTTTTTAAATCTGAAATTAAAAAAAATATTTTAATAGTTTTCTTTAAAATTTATATATAGAGATTGTTTATTGTAATTTACAAAATGACGTTTTTGTTTTTATGAGGATAACTTATTTAAGGATAGTTTACTGAAAACCTTTTTTTGAAAATTATCTTCGAAGCTATAAAACACAGTTGAAGAAAGTTTGTGCGAATGCGTCGTACCATTTATTTTCAATGAATTTTGTTTAGCCCTACTTATTGATATATTTTTTATAATCAAGACTCTAAAGTTATAAATAATCATCTAACTAAGGACGCATCATTTCTTATTAAAATCGAATAATAAAAAAGGCCCTACATGTACGTAACACAGTTTTATTTTTTCGATTCTTATTCGATTAAACCTCAACCTCCTCAATAGCTCATACAAATAAAACTGTATTATTTAATTTAAATTTTTTATTAATTTTTAGCTTGATAAATTAAATTATTAATTTCTTGTGAACCAAGTAAACTAAACTAATGTAAACACAACATTTAAAGAATATATGTCATGTACATAACGTTTCGCGCCACTTAAATTTTATCATTAAATTTCACTATGTTATTGACAACTATCTAGGAATTGTTTATATTACTATGACGTGTGGATTGTTAAACTAAATACCTAATCTGAAATTTTTCATTTTCATTTTGACAAAAAAAAAGTTTTCAATTAAATATTAGAAAATACTGGGCTTAGCTAGCTTTCTATTCACCCCCCCTTAAACAACCATCACACAAGTCGATACGCTTGTTGTTGGCACTCGACTATTATTATATAAGGGTATATTTTATACCTGACAATGTTGTTTACTTGGTAAATAAGTATTACCCCTTGCGCTCCTTCGCCACTCCTATTGTGTCACGTTATCAACTTGTTATTTGCTCAACTTGTCATGAACAGCCGTGTTTGAAATAACAAGCTCACTTTACGGACACTATCAATATAGCTAATTAATTGTTTGGGTGGAAATCGTTTTGAGAACGCCATTACTTGTGAAAAGCAATACAACTAGTTCTCTTCGTCAAGTCTGGGACAAAGAAGGAAATGTTTTAATTGTTTCAAACCGAGTTAATCTTGTTTGCACTTGAATGTGGATTAATCTGATAGCTACATTTGTATGTCTTTGGTAGAAAACATTTCTATTTTTTTAAGGCTCAAAGTACAATAAGTGTTACTTAAAAACATTTACAATCAAAGACATTTGTTTTTTATTATATATATTTCAAGTTTAATTTTACAAATATATATGGTTATATGTTAGTATTTTTCCTAGGGCTACATATATAAATGTCCATTACACTTTAATTAGTCTAAGGGCACAGGCAGAGAAAATTGCATTTTATGAATATTATAACAATTACAATATAATAACATTTTTGTTTATTGATCTCCTCTGCAACATGGTGTTTAGAAAGATGAACAAAGATTTAAAATATCCTTCTATAGTGCAGGGAAGGGGGAAGGCTTGTGGGTGAAAAAATTACAAAATAAACTAGTTAAGAAGATAACAATAAAATATAGTTTTTTTGTTTACAATAATTTATAGTTGAGGATTCATCAAGTGTTAAAATTGAGAAAGTTGTGATTATAATAATTATACTTAGTACACCCGAATAAAATTGTGTTTTATTACTTAGCCGAATGTTATACGATTGGCAACCGTGACAAGACATATTGATATTTGATCAAAATAACTGATATAATGGCATTCACGAGTTCTGTAAGTAGTGTGGCGTACCTACAGAGAATACAACCAAATGATACCAACCCATCATAGGGCACCAATCGTCGAGACGGAACCTCATCTACAAGACACAAAGGGTTCAAGACACAGAAGACTCACTAGGGCTGCCTCGAAAATAAAATTAGGAAAGCTATATTTGAAAAATAACCCCCATTTCGCTCTCAAGCGCATCTTCTCAGGATTCAAACTCCGACTCCCAGATTCAAAAGTATGTTTCTTATTCTGAGTAAACCTCCTGCCTCCCTTCTTCCAAAAAAGTAACTACTTTATGCCCGCTTCAGAAATTAACGGTCTAAGGCGTCACACTCACAATATATGATAGGGCCAACTTACTACACTGACGGTGAGATTAGGGCTCAAGTCCCGGTCTAGTGTGATGAGGGTGGTTTTTCATAAAATTGATTCTTACTCTCCCTCCACAAAAATGCGGGTACATTTTAATGACCCTTAAATCTAATCTACTATTGTACTAGTATATAAAAGACTGGTTCTAGCGGATATAAAGTTATCTAATTAGATATGTATGTTACATAAGTACAAGCCTTTTAAAGGTGATGTTAACAAGCGAACCAATTATATTGTACAAAGACTTGTCTCCATCCTTCTCCTTTTCACGCCTTAGGCTGCTATAAAAACGGCAAACATTGCCAATAATATGACGGAGAGTGGACCTAGTCTTATTCAATTGTAATAATAATAATAATAATATTTAGCACCGCGTCTTACTACCCGTTCGGGTTATACGCTTTAAGTACTAATTACTCTAATGGATAAGGAATTGGGATGGTTGAAATAGAGGAATTAAACCCGCATTTGCGTGGAGGGAGAGTGGACAACCATTTAGAAC
>CABFOV010000009.1:76539-87563 GCA_902141375.1 Timema poppense | reverse complement strand
CCCCCAGTTCAACCGACCGAGATTCGAACCTCGATCTCCCCGTCCTCAGCAGTCGAGCTCAACACGACAAGCGCGTTAGCCAACTACGCCACCGAGGCGGGTTGCAATGGTAAGGAAGATGCTGAATTCTTTAGCGTAATTATGGGTATCGGACTTATAGGATACCGCAACCATCACCGTTGCTAGGAGCAATGAGAATGCCCAGATTATCTATTGTTTTACTAACGATTTAAAGCTTTCAGTTAAATGTTCCAAACCCACAAATATTCTAATATTTATCTTAATATTTTGCAAAATTTCCCTTTTTTTTCACAACACCAAGTTGTTAATTTGTGTCCAGACATTTAAAAAAATGCACTGCGTTTCTACTATATTTATTCAGTCAAAAATAATCACTGTGCTGTCCCCTTATTTCCAGACTTTAATAAAAATGATTTGTCTTAGTTTTCCTGTCCTTCCAGGTGCATAACATTCATGAATAGCTATATTACATAATTTTTATACATTAAATTTGCAAACAATATAGTAAAATAAAAAAAACATATGTGCAAAAAAAAACTCCTTTGTCGAGCATACTTGAGACATGGTCGTTTTTCTTTATTATTAAATCAGTAATGTCTTAATTAGACTATTCCTTGCAATGGTAGTTTTGTGATACGTAAGTGAAAAGCATAAAACATATTAAACTTTTTGGGTATTCTGGTGTTAGCAAGTAACCTTTTCATGTGGCCAGTTTCACACACCATTTAAAAATGCTGACAATTCACCTAAACAGATTTAATAATAATTTACGAGTTTAAGAGGTAATATTAACAGTATTTGCGAGGAAGGAAGGTGGCATACCATTTTAGGAAAAAACAACCCAGAGTAGCCCCGACCAGTATTCGAGCCCCGATCTCTCTCCGTCATAAACAAGTCAGGCTAAGGCAAGAGTGACGCCTTAGACCATTTGGCCACACACACACACACACACACATACATACATATATATATATATATGTGTGTTTGTACGTCTAATCTGAACTGGTAGTGAGAAACATTCCCAGGAGAAAGAATTTGTTGTTACAATTGTGTGAACATTTACTTGAACGCTTTTGAATTAAAAACAAACATTTTATGAAATTTCTATGAATACCAGTTATCAAAACCATCCTACAAGAATGATACTTGATTTAAAAATATTTAAAATATCTTTATGTATGCTTTCCATTGAGATAATAAGACCCGGCGCTAAAAAAATAAGACTTTTTCATTACTTTCATAATACAAATTTAATTTCATTACTTTTTCTTGACTTTCATGATTGGTAGACACCCTGATATAATATCCAGCCAGGGAGTGTGGTAATATAAATTTACGCCCAAGCAATATAAATACTTTGAAATAAAGTTTAGGAGAACACGACTTTCGATTATTGGGTAGTAATTTGGTTTATGGTCTTGTTAACTATTTCTGTGTAAAGTTTGATTCACAAATTTACTGAAAATACAAATTAGAATTAACTTTGGTGGTGCAGTATTTACCACGGCTGCAGTATGCTTTTCATCGTAAACTAGAAACTGATATCATTCGGTTTGGTGCAGTGGTTAAAAAGATATTTTGGATTATTACCACGTGTTTAAATTAATGTTGTGTCACCAAAACACAGTTCAACTCACATCGACACACGCTCTATCCATTTTTTTAAATGTGATATTTTAATTTTTTTTAGATTGAATCGACGTTTTGGTTGATTTGTCTTTAGTTAGACTGCACATGCGCTCTAAACAGTTGATTGGATCGCCTAGGAAAATTAAGTGGTGCAGGGCGGAATAATCTGAATCTATTTCAATCTCTACCGAGTAAGCCAATTGGATCACTCTGAAATCTTGTGAAAGATTTCACTTTAATATTAGTTTGAACTTCGACTGAAATAGGTTTAACAACCTGTAACTAGTATAACAAATCAGCCAAAACTTCCTCTACTTGTCGAAGACTCTATTGGCAAGTGGGGAGGTAAAGGCAACAGGGGAAACCCATGAAATAGGTTTAGTTTATATGTATTAGTAAATCAAACCATTTACATTTGAATTATATACACTTGTAGATGTGAGGAAGAAGGATATAAATATATATTTCCCTGCACGTTTGGAAACAATGATAACAGGGTGATCTCTTACTTATGATACTATATATTACTTGAAATATACTTGACTTCACAAGAGTTGAACCCATTAAAAATATTTTATTTTTCTTTATTTTAAAAATGTGCGCTTTAAATATTCCCGAGAGAACCACGTTTTAAAAAAGAGTTGCCTTGCAACAAAAAACAAGTATTTAATAGAAAAATTATATAACATTAAGTCACGTACCAGAACAAAAACAAGTTAAATAAAACGTAGGGTTAAAAAAGAAGTAAATTTAGAAAATATAATAAAGTGGAGCTTACACTGTCATGTTTTACTGGCGGCAGTTGGTACTGGCATGTCAAAATGACAGTGTAAACCTCTATTTGCATGACGCATGTTCTGCTTACACGAATATTTTAGCGCTCAAATAATTTGGCACCAGTAGTTGACCTTTGCGCCCGCTGAACATGCGTGCTAGTTGTACTTGCATGTGTAAATCTCGATTGGTGTGCCAGTCACAACTTGCAGAGAACAGGCACAGTACAGTGTTTAGAGCAGTTGTTGTATACATGTGATGAAGTCTAATGTCCGGTAAGTAAATCTTTGCACGTTATTAAAATAAGTGTGTAAACCAGTTGAACTGGTATGGCTATTGGCATTAAGCTAGACATGACAGTGTTTACGGACCTTTAAAGAAACGGGACGAAAACATATTTTAGTATAGTGTGTCTGTAAACAGTGTTGGGAAATACAATTTTGTAAGTGAAGAATAGTTTATGTTAGTACATTGCAGGAGTTCTTACCCAAAAATATATAGCCTAATATTCTAAAACTTATTATATATATTCAAATCCCACACCAGTGAACATGGATATTAAATGGAAGCTCAAATAGTTTCCTAGTCGACCCCGCTGGTCTTGGGGTAATGCACTCAACTCCCGACCCAGTGCTCGTAGGTTCAAATCCAGTCGGGGTTGATGGGTTTTTCTTGGGCGATAAAAATCGATATAACAAATTCCTTCAGAGTTTAAGTAAAACCTTCGGTCTCATGTCGATTATGGCATGTAAAAGACCTATGGAAGGTATATGAAAATACCTTTCCGAGCTAAATTGGTAAGCCCTTTCGCTCTTTCTCATAGAAATTCTCGTGTGCTGGCTCAATCAGTCGGTTCAGAAAGTTCACGTTAAATATCCCAAATAAAAGTAAAAAATCAAGAAAACTTGCGAGGAACAGGGAGGTCGGAGCTCGAAGGCCTGTAAGGTGGAGTGCATTTATTTTTCTAAAGGAGTCTCTCTCTCTCTCTCTCCCTCCAGCCAATGTGGGTACCATTTATTTCAACTATACCTTAATTGTTCTTACTCAATTGGTGTAGATAAATGGGTGGTCCGCTTGTACAGTAAGATGCAGAGCTAAAAAAAGAACTTAATACTAGTTTTACGCTTCAGTGCCAGTAAAGACTATTAATGAACATATATTCTCATCATATTATGAATTATAACGTTATATGGATACGAAGCATTTGAAGTTAATTTGTAATTTTTTTTTTTAAATAATGCTGCATCAAATTTATTTTCACAACTACCATGAATGTAAAAGATCAATTAAACTATTTTAAATGTGTTCTATTATAAAATAATAGTTTCAAGCCCTATGTGTGTACTAAAAAATTATGCACCGTGTTTTACTAGACGACTTGGTGATATTCATTTAATGACACTAATGTGGTTGGGCTGAAGGAGGTAGAATCTTTAAAGCATGAAGTTTCCCCATTTGCGTGGATGGAAAGTATAAAACATTTTTTTTTCTCATTATACTTAGCCGAGATTTCAACCCAGACCTCTCCGTCAACTGCACACCAGATTAGACGGGTCTTACGTTTAGTACGCGTGCCCAGCGATACGATTGTCATTTTATTAAAAATGTGTAACATGAATAATAAATATCTGAGAGTGATCAAGTAAATAATTATTAATCATAAGACGTCTTAGAATTACTGATTATACTTTAGTATAGTGCGCAAATATCGAATCAGATAAATAACATGATATTGTTTTATTTAATTTAGGCCACTCATCGGCGAAGGGTGACGATCAATACCACGGTTGGTAAATCTTACACCCATACATTCAATAAAGTGCATACCCTCATGGGATACTGTTTCAATTCATGATGAAATAAATTATTATTATTATTAGCACCGCGTCTTACTACCCGTTCGGGTTATACGCACTTACGCTAATGTGTAATGGTAGGGTCATCGGCGAAGGGTGACGATCAATACCACGGTTGGCAAATCTTACACCCATACATTCAATAAAGTGCATACCCTCATGGGATACTGTTTCAATTCATGATGAAATAAAGTTTTTTCAACTAGTGACAAACAAATTTGGATCTATGAGAATAATATAGTAGTTAAAAAATATCAATTACGTAGGCTAAAGCAAAGAGCATTTAAACTTATATAGCGAGGCGTGAACTTCTGTAGAGTGTTTTTAAATATTTACACCATGAAGTGCCATAAAACATTTTTAGACTTATGCATCAAATTATTTCTCTCTCTCTAAAAAATGTATTATCTTGCTTTTTAAATCCAAAAAGAGACAGGGGTTGACTTAAACAAATATAAAAAAAAAATTGATAATCTAGTGTCAATCCAGATATATAAAAAAAAGAGAGAAATTAAAGTAGATAAGAACTAGCAAAAACGATATTAGATTGAAAACTAGGAAAATAATGCACTCGGGAAATGAATACTATTACTCTCTCATTAATTTGTTGACATTTCGCCCGGTATCAAGGAGTATAATTAAAACTCAGAATATACAAAATAATATTTTTACCGGTTGTTCTCTATGGTTGTGAAACATGGTATCTCAACTTTCATGACAAAAACAAATTTAGGGTGTTCGAAAACAAGGTGCTTAGGAACATATTTGTTTCAAAATTGAACAATAATACTGGAGAGTGGATGAAGTTACGTATTGATGAGTTACATAATCTCTCCTCATCACAAGACAATGTTAGAATAGTCGATTCTCATAGATTACGGTGGGCAGAACATGCAGCGCAAATGGGAGATTCTAAAACCTTGTTCAGGGTGTTAAATGACAAACTCAATTGGAAGAGAGCATTGAGAGGACCTAGAAGCGGATGGGAGGATTACATTGGAATGGACCTGAAAGAGATAATACTGGATATAACTATCTCAAGATAGGGATAGATGGCTTACTTTTGTAAGTGCGGCAATGAAATTTCAAGTTACTAATGCCATATAGTAAGTAATTAAGTAATAAATATGAAGACTTGGTGAGGGGACTGACTTAAAAGTATTTCCTACCCGGGGTACAAAGTGGCGTAAAGCACAGGGGGAAATAGATTTATTGTGTTTGTTGGCTCAATCGAACCGGTACCAGTGCAACGTAAACATCATCCAGAGTTTAAAAAAAGATGAATGTTTCTTAAATTTAAAATGGACATTACGAGATGTCTGACCCTCGCAATCCATTGTACCAAACAAGTATTGTATTGTATTCAATCTCGTTTGCAGGAATACTTATTATACATTCCAGTTGGATATTTACAAGAGTGATTCCAGAGTACCTACATTCACATTGCATACCTTTATTGTCTCATATTTAAAAAATCCCGCTTTATAATCTTACCAGTTGTAGAACTGGACACTAGCAATATTATCCTAATATTTCACTTAAAGATATAGAAATAAAAATACTATAGTAAAATACCCATAGTTTATTTTAAATAGTTGGTTTATTTTTCCTACTAACAATAAAATTGTATACATTTGAAGTTATATTTACATATTTTTCCTTGTTTAGCTTTTAACATCACTAAAGTAGTTTTTTTAAACGTGTTTTAGCACACTTCAAAACAATATTTTTTCAACTTACTTAACCAAATGGATCAAAATAAATCAATTAATTAGCTCAAAGAACAAATAAATGCAATATTTTTTATATCATATTCTGAAAATTGAAAAATCACACCTGGACACGGGAATTGAACCCGGGACCTTTGACTTAGTACGCCAATGCTCACTAAAATGCATAAATAATAGCTTTGGCTATTTGATTTATAAATATGTTTTTTGTTTTATTGAAGAACTCGCTTCTATAGCAATGTTAAATCGTTCTTATGGTTTTCTAGCGCATTTATTCTATTTATAAAGGCCTACTGCTACAACCATAATAATTTTAATGATTTTACCATTTTCGATATTAGACTATAGTAGCTTGATCAGTACTGGCATCCCCATCGCCCTAACCATATTATAATGGTTGTGGTATCCTCGTAACCATAAAAAAAAGTCAATGGTTACCATATGTATTAACCTAGTTGAATACTTTAATAGTTGAATATTTGTAAATTTAGAACATTTGACTAAAAGTTTTAAATAGTAGGTTTATGTCAATTATAAAAATAGAACTAAATAACTAGACGCGTTATTTGAGCACATGTTCCTCCCAGCACTCCCCTCATTTCTCCCACGTACAAACACTTTTTTTTAGGTTCCTAATTGGGTTACGTAGCGTCAGAATATTATAGATCCCCACTAAGATCAAGTAATCCTATTTTAAGCAATATTTAAATGTATTAACCCGAGTAAATTTTATGAAATACTACGTTTCGTTCCCCTCTAATTCAATCTAAGTAGTCAGAAAAAGTATAAATTATTTCATGGGAGCAAAGGGAAATTTATACCATGAGAATGATTGCAGCCTTGCTGTTGCTGAAATAAGAAGTTTAAGTGTTACGTTGCTGACATTTTAGTCTTTTTTGTAGCAATCAAACAAAAAGTAAACTATAAATCTTTTTGTTCGAATATGGCCTTCTGTGTTCTCACTGGTCAGTTAAGCTAGATTATTTTATGCATTTTGAAATAAAAAGTAATTATAAATGATTGTTAATTTGTATAAAAGGACTAGTTTGTATATTTATTGAAGATATATGGAAATATTTACCATCCCTAAAGATATTTTTATTTTTCAATCAATAGTTGGAGGGCTTAATATAATCTTTGAAATGTTATTCATAAAACCAAATGCTTTCCTCTAGTGACTTGGATTCAAGATCTTGAAATTATTACAATATTCGTGCAAATATTTTTTTTATGTTTGAAACTTTTTTTTTCTTTTTCTTTTTCTTTTTCTTTTAGCGCGTCTTACTACCTGTTCAGGTTATATGCATAGTAATATTAATTACTCAAACGGGGTAGGTATGAGAAGGGAAGCATTTTAGATATAATCCACCCACAAATGAGTATGTAGGTTGGGAAACTATTTAGGATAAACCATCCTTGTAGACCAGACCAGGATTCAAACTCTGATTTTTCCCCTCATCAGCAGGCCAGTTTAACACGAGAGTGACGCCTTAGACCATTTTACCACTGAAGTGAGTCACATCTATTAATATATTTAAATCTTTCTTTCACACAGCCTTAGTATTCAATATAAGCTGTCATTTGAACTGAGGCTACAACCGAACTCTGATATATATTATTAATTATTATTAGTTATTTATTAATATTAATTTTAAATTGAGAATTTGATTTTTTTTTTTAATAATTCCAACGTTAAACAAAACCATCAGTTTTCGGGAAGTATTCGACATGACACTATACATTTGTTCTTTGGTGTAAAATTAGTTTAATAATAGTTTACGGATCACTAATTTTGGCCTTTTTTTTTAGAAAATGTGTTTAACTTATTTGTTTAAAATGGGTATCATGGAAGATTAAATAATTATTAACTTTCGTTATTCTAAGAAAAATCACTTGAGGCTAGTTTACTTTTTTTTAGCATCCCTCTTTACTACCCATTCGAGTTGTACGCTTATTTAATGGTTACTCGAATGGGTTATAGATTATGAAGGTTGAATTTAGAGAAAGTGTAGCTGCATTTGCTGGGAGATAGATAGAGAGAGAGAGTGGGAAACCATTTAGGAAAACCACCATTAATACACCTGACAAGAATCGATCCACGATCTTTCCTATCATTGGCAGTCTATTATATTGCTATATTAGTGCCTTAGACCATACGGCCATCAAATCGGGTTTTAATTATTACTGATTTTGGAAAATGTGTAAAATATTTTAATTTTGTTTGAATTTATATTTAAAGTGTATCTCATACTATTATGACAACAATTTTTTTTTAAGGATAACAGTCTATTATTATTATTATTATTATTATTATTATTAGCACTACGTCTTACTACCCGTTCGGGTTATACGCACTTACGCTAATGTGTAATGGTAGGGCGATTGTGAGATGAAATGAAGGACCTACAGTTTAACGTGGAATCCGAACCACGGTGGAGGCCTGGCATTTCTCACATTCACAAGATGTCTTGTCAGAGGTGAAGGAAGTGTTTTGTAATCAGATAATCTTTGCCGGGACCGAGGATTGAACTCCGGCCGCCAGCATAGAAGTTTGACACCTTACCCCTAGACCGCCAGGTCACCTACAACAGTCTATTAAAGGTGGTATTTACTAACAAATATTTTTTTTAAATTCTGGTCACAAACTATATGAGAAAGTATATGACTGTGCCGAGCCATTTATTTGATCGTGATTAGTTAATATTAATAGCGCTACACTATTTTAATTTGATAATGACAATGACATTTAATTTGAGACCAAGGTAAAGTTGTCAATGTGTAACGCATACACCCAAGAGCCGGTCTAGAACGCAGAACAGTCTTCACGTCCGTCCAGACAATGTCCTGCCCAGGAAGTGACCAATTACGTGATGCACTCAATAATCCTACTGTGGAACATCGTGTGCACTTGGTCGACACTCGGCTTAGTGTTTAGCTCACTGGACTGGAGGGTGAAAGGACGAGTCCAGGTGAAAGGATCAGCTTACATACACTTTGTGGGGAGAATGTTGGTCCTGTTTATTTGTCCAGGGTTTGGGGAGGGGAAGGTCCTGTCACTGACACATTAATATGAATAATATAAAACTTAATTTCTCGTCAAGTTGAAAAATTCGTATCATAAAGGTGGGAGTCGATTGAGCTTAGCTTTCTAGGTCAATATTTTTTTTCTCAAAATATTTTTTGTCATCATTTCAATAAGATATAAATAAAGACTTTGTTATCATCAAGTGAGAGATTTTACATAATATGATTGGCAACAAAGTAGCGTTTTGTATTAACATAGCTGTTCGCAAAATGAGTTTAGTTAAAATCCTAGTTCTATATTATATAAAAACAAAAACAGAAAAAGTTATCACTTTTGGTTTCGACAAGAATTTAAGCAGGCTATAAGTATCACTTCAAGTAAAATTTTATTCAAAGACTCCTGTAATTACATTTTTAAGTTAATTCCATTTGCAAATGAATAAGAGTCTTTTCATTCCATTTCTTCCTTAGCTCAGAATTCAGGTTCAATGTATATATTATTTATTTGGCTTGAACGTTACCAATTTTGTCCATTCGTTTCATCAATTAATCATTCAATGCATTTATTTAAATAAATAAATAAATAAAATTGATTTTACTTGCAGAATGCATTACATCCTTTGAATGTGGCGACAGGCAATATGGATCTTCGTAAAAATTTCTCCAAAACGAGGGTGATAGTTTTTGATGAGGACGGATCAGGAAATGATTGGCAACTCAGTATAAATAGAAAACTGTTATAATAAGTGAGTGATTTGATTTATTTTGTCAGAATGTTCTGTAAAGATGTAAAGATAGTTGGGGAAATCGACAGAAGAGTTAATACATATCGGGGAGTAGTTAGATGTATGTGAACTATTGTAAATAATGAAGTAAAATCCAAAGAGACAACGATGGCAGGGTATAAAAATCTGTTAACGCCAATATTGCTTTGTGGATCTGAAGCGTGGATTTGTCAGGAGAAACTCAAGAGCAAGGTTAATGCGGTTTAAATGAGACATCAAAGAAATATGTGTGGAATAACTCGTATGGACAGAGCAAGTATTGAATGGGTGCTTAAGGAATGCGATTTGAAAAGGGAATCCAATAGGTAACTGTGAACGGAGTGTCTTAAGTTGGTTTGGTCTTGTTGAGAGGATGGATGTGGATAGAGTGACTAAGCAAATATTTGAAGATAGAGTGTGTGGATCACAAGGAAGAGGTAGGCTAAGTAAGACGTGGCTAAGTAAGACGTGGCTAAATATTGTAGATGAAGGTGTGAAAGAGAGAAACATTAAGAGTTTTAATAATAAAAATAGCCTGTATGACTCGTTGCATGATTGCTGTTGACGCGAAGGGAATATGCAAGGATAGGGAAGTATGGAGGATGCTAGTGAGAATGTATTAAGTATGGAGTTGTTTTGTTATCTATATGCACATTTTCTTGCCTACCCCGTAATAGAACGACGTGATTATGTATGTATGTATGTATGTATGCATGCATATATGTATGTATGTATGTATGTATGTATGTATGTATATATGTATGTATGCATGTATGTATTTATGTATGTATGTATATATGTATGTATGCATGTATATATATGTATGTATATGTGTATGTATGTATGCATATATGTATGTATATGTGTAAATGTGTATTTATGCATGTGTGTATGCATATATGTGTGTATATATGTAAATGTGTATGTATGTATGTAATATAATTACAACCTTAAGATAATTATAATCTCAAGTTATTGAAAAAAGTCTTTTAATATATATATATTAGGAATTTGGTGAAAATAACTTCAAGGTAAAACCCATCTTTTTTGCTCAACAATTATAACTCCATACTATATTATTATTATTTAGCACCGCGTCTTACTACCCGTTAGGGTTATACGCTTTAAGTACTAATTACGCTAATAAATTAGGAATTGGGAAGGTTTAATTAGAGGAAGTGAACCTGCATTTGCGTGGAGGGAGAGTGGAAAACTATTTAGGAACC
>CABFOV010000009.1:24170-73551 GCA_902141375.1 Timema poppense | reverse complement strand
ACCCGGTAGGTTTGGTGTGTCTCTGTCTCAATGTGACGCGAAATCTCGTGAGATATTTCTACGAGTTACACGGAACTCAATTTAGCCATTAATACCCTTATAGTTTATGTCAATGGCGTTAACAACTTGGTAAATTTGAATCTATTTTGCGAAGATGGTTACATCTTAAATTGACGCATCTCATCACCCTAGGCAATATAACACTTAAACACCAACATATAAAGTAGAAAGAGAGGGAAGAAAATGATTGGGTCACCCTGCGAGGCTTCTTGTTTACCTGCTAATAACACTTCTACTTCCGCTACCGATTATCAACACTCACTATACTATTTACGCCTGAACAGCTTTAAGGTATATTTCAAAATAAGCGTTTTATTGTTTCCTTTTCTAGATAGAGATAGTATGCTTCCATGCACTTCATTAATCTAAGAAAGGGTGACCTGGCGGTCTAGGGGTAAGGTGTCGGACTTCTGTGCTGAGGGTCCGGGGTTCAATCCTCGGTCCCGGCACAGATTTATCTGATTGACAAGCCCTTCTCCACCTCTGACAACTCACAACTTGTGAATGTGTGTAATGCCAGGCCTCCACCGTGGTTCGGATCCCACGTTAAACTATAGGTCCTCCATTTCATCTCGCAATCACCCTACCATCACACATTAGCGTAAGTGCGTATAATCCGAACAAGTAGTAAGGCGTGGTGCTAATAATAATAATAATAATAATAATAATAATAATATAATTAAGCTACCAGACGTTTAACCCGAACGGGTAGTAAAAGGCTATGATAAAAAATCTAAAACATCAAATTTTGTGATATCATTAAAAATTATTCATACTTGCCATTTTCGTTAAATAAATCAAATAGCCTAAGCTATATTTTATTTAAAATACATGTTTATTAATATATGGTTTGGAACTCGGCAGTGACTTTCTCTCTCCATTGTCTAAAAATTGAGATATTTACTCAAAACTCATAATATTAAGTGAAACGAGATAATATAGTCTAGTAAACCCGAGCACAAATTACACTATACTTCATGTAAAACATTTTTAACTCCTAGCTTTAAATTTCATAATTTTATTTTTAAAGAATTACAAGTCCTCATTTGTATACTTGGACCAATAAAAAAAGGTCACTATTATGTCCACAAGGGTCAATATTTCGTATTAAAATTTCGACTTACGGATAAAATATTCGACATTTTATTAAGGGTTTCACATCTTTAGGTCATTACATAACTATTACATTTCTCATTTATAAATTTTAACTGATGAAATAGGTAAATCTTGACTATTGGTTCTAAAATGGTAGCATAGATAATTGCTGTACAAACATTTCCCCTAAGAGGTTAATGGACAAAGAACAACTTTTTGAGAGACTTTCTTACTTAATGGCATCAGAGATATTATTACCTTCAGGTTTAAGTAATATATCTGTTAAACTAAATCTCACAAAATTAAATTTGAATATGTGCCAATATGTCAAAAACTATTAATTTAATAAAAAAGTGTTCCAAATAAAAGTTTTTTATTTTTATTATTATTATTATTATTAGCACCGCGTCTTACTACCCGTTCGGGTTATACGCATTTTTTATTTATAATATTACTTCAGTTTTTCAATGATAAGTTATCTAACATCTCAAATAGTTGCGGAGATATGGACATTTCCGCCTATGTAAATTATTCTAAAATTTATTTTCGTGGGAAAATTAAAATATCAATTTTGTTTATAATCTTAATCAACGCCTAGATATGAATTTTAATCGAAACCGTTAGAGACAATTTTGGGAAAATATATTTTTTCTCTTTTCGCCCTTTATTAATCAACTCTTAATTTTAGGGTTAGGCAGACACTCAGACAGAAGGAATGGCAAAAGCAACTTTTTATGGTTCAGGTGGTCATAAAACGTCGACTTTCATCAACATCTCGGGTTAGATTTTTTTCGACGGTCGTAATACCTTACCATATACATTCAAATAGTTAAAAAATATATATATTTTCGTACATCTTGAGAACAATTGGTTTTATAAAAATATATTTCAAGTAAAATATGTTTATCATAAATACACCTACATATTTACAATGATATATAATCTCAAATCTCAAAGACTAACGGAGATATAACTACAAATTATGTCATTTTGACGAAAAATTTAGAGTAGCCATTTTGTTTGAAATATTGATCAAAAGTTAGAAAAAATAAATTTAATAAAAATCGTTAGAACCGATTTTGATAAAATCGATTTTTTTCTCTTTTCGCTCTTAAGAAAACTAACCTTAATTTTAGAGTTAAATATCCAATACCAAAATCCCCTCGAGGCAACCCTATGAAAGCCCTAGATAAAATCGATAAAATAATTTAGGCTCTACTCCGAGGTAGCTAGACAGACGGAAATGCAAAAACCACTTTTTCGGATTTGGGAATCATAAAACGTCGAAATTCATCAAAATCTCTAGTTCGACTTTTTTTGACGATCAGAATACTTTTACTACCTGTAAGGTAAAAGTAGCCAATATCCAAAACATATTTTTATTTACAGGTAAGGACTATTTGAAATTATTTAAATGTGTATGATTTTTGTCTCATTATCATATCTTTAAAACTCATAAAATATAACATAAATAATAATAATAATAATAGTGTGAAATCCTCTTTTGACTATCTGCTACGTCACAGGTCGGCAATTTCCAAACAAACGCCTGAAAACTCATTCTTGGAGAACTAAGATCCTGACTAGTTTGAAGTGTCGGGAGTAAACCCTTACCCACCTCGCCTGCAGTCGACATCTTGTTTTGTGGAGTGTACAACTTGTTCTGGTTTCTTATTACCCATAAACCTCATCAACCATAAAAACCAGCTCATTCTCTCGTTGGGAAGAAGCGCGGCTAATCACATAGCGTGGCTGGTGGAGGCTTGGCTTTTCAATTTCGGGAGAATGCTTTCACTGCGAAGAATCAAAGTGTTATTTTTATATACGCCTCTCCTCTGGAGATGCCAAAAATAATTCATGAAATGGGAACTGGGGTCGGCCATAAATATGATGTATAGTGTTGGTGTGGCCAGGTGATGGTTAAGGAGGGGAAGGGAGAGGGAGGGGGGAATACTCGCTAACTGGGCGTTCACAAAACAATGAGTTGAAACCTATGCGGGCTAATGGGGAATAACTTCTGGGATACCCAGGGGTTCAATACACGAATGTGTCAAAAGGTTTTTTTAAGGTTTCATTCTTCAATCCGATGACACGGACACGTCCTTTGAACGTGACTTAAAGACGTATTAGACATGTCTTTGGTTGAGTAATTCCTGTCATTTATAAAACCAACAAAAAATGCACAATCTTTTTTACAGTATTGATGTCTTTAAGTAAAATAAGTATACAATTTCTTTAAAGAAATTCCTCGTAAGTAAAAAAAAAGTTTACTCAGTCTTATTGTCATTGGAAGCAAAGGCGGTTAACTCTCATTCTACTACTAAGAGATTTGGAAATGATTCTGATTAAAAAAGACGAAGCCATTTAGATAGGTAGAAAAAAATGCATACATTTCAGGTGAAGTTGAACATATTAGTCACTCCTAAATATTTATCTTATTAATAAGATATTACTGTAAAGGTTGCTATGGCAAATTAGAACCAATATTATAATATAATATTAAATATAACATTAGCAAGAATAGCACCCTGCCAAGCATAAGCAGGATAGATATCCTACCAATCACATTATAATGTAACACCTTCCTAATATCTCATTGGCTGGCCTCTTGTTATAGTTGTTAGCATTTCTGGCTACTAATCTAGAGGTCCCGGTTTGTTTCATGGCAGTACCATAAGTATTTTTCCCAAAGTAGAATTGTTACTATGGTTGCCATGGTTTGGTTAGGCTTAAGTCAGGTTTGGTATTTCTAGCTTCATCACATCATCTCACCGGGACGAAGTAATCACACCTACATGTTGCCCCCAACCCCAGAAGATGGTTTACATATCCGTCACTGCAAGTAGAATTCTAGGAATGTCTATTAGACAATCTTTGGTGGGATACTCTTAAAAAAAGTATCTCATCACTAAATATTACTATACATATTAACAAAATGGAAAGTTTTTGTGTATGTCGTTAGCGTTGCATTATATCTACCGCACTAAGACGTCTGAATTTTAAATTATTATTAGCCCCTGTACACGAACATGTGCACCTTGAATTATTATTATTAGCACCGCGTCTTACTACCCGTTCGGGTTACACGCACTTACGCTAATGTGTAATGGTAGGGTGACTGTGAGATGAAATGGAGGACCTACAGTTTTACGTGAGATCCAAACCACGGTGGATGCCTGGCATTCCTCACATTCACAAGTTGTGATTAATACACGTCTTGTAAGAGGTGAAGGAAGGGTTTAGTAATCAGATAAATCTGTGCCGGGACCGAGGATTGAACCCCGGACCCCAGCACAGAAGACAAGACACATTACAACTAGACCTCCAGGTTACCCACACCTTGAAACCAGAATTTAGACTTTTTTCCACACGAATTTTTTAAATGTAATAAAAAACAAAGAAATGAAGATCTATTAACGCTAGGAGAAAGTTTACTACTATATTTTTATACATTTCGTTATATAGTTTGGCAGCCATGGAGAGTAAACAAGAAGATTTGGGTTTGGTATCTACAACCAACTCTTCTTCCAATGTCACCATGCGCAGCACCGTAATTGCGTCCATATTTAGAATCCTCTTATAAGAAACATCCGAACTGCGTGTCGAAAAATCTAAATAGGCAAATGAACTGTGTCCCAAGTCTTTCATGTCAACAAAAGAATTGCGTCCCAACTATCATATCAAGTACCTCCATGCCTTTTCCCATTAAAGCTTCATGACTTGTTCCATTAGGTTTTATATTTTCTCTTGGACAAGTTGGTTACGCGGTGAAAAGATGGAGAATAGTGTGTCAATCTATGGTTCAATGGTTGGAGAGAGAGGAAAGCAAATATATATTATTGATAAGTTCAGGTTCCATAAAATGTTGAAGAATAACATCCAGAGGCAGTCCTGTTTGAACAAGAAGTGTTCGGCCTTCATCAAGCTGTCTTCTAGTGGTGAAATTGTTAATAGTTCACTAAAAAATAACCATGAAAATAATAATGATACTGTACATTTAACCTCCAGAATGTTAGTAACAGTCTGCAGTGAAAGGCATTGCAAGATATATGTGACCGACCAAAGAAATTAATTAATGAAACTAATTCATTATACTTATATAAAATAATGGATTTAAAAACACGTAAGCATTTAAACTATTGATTTATATCATAAAGTTAAACTTTTTTTTAAATAGAGACGCATTTCGTGTAAAACTCTCTTTTGAAACAGGGACGTAATTCATATTACACCCTTTTTAAACAGGGACGCAATTGGTGTAAACATTTTATTTTGGGACGCAAATTTCAGGTGCGGCCTTGCTATAACATTAATTTGATAGATGTCATTTATTTCTAATAAATGAATTTTATTTATTAATACTTTTTTAACTATTTATAAATAAAATTCAATTTTTACTGAAATTAGGTTTTACAAAATGCATTAAATTAACGTGAAAGACAAATGTGTTTCACCTTAATTTAATACAAATTGTATAACTTAACTTAATTAAAGATTTAATTTTATTTGTAAATATTCTTAAACGTTCCTTATTAAACACTTCAAATTATTTTCAAAAACTTTTATGCCGGTAAACATTTTTACCTTTATTTATAATTTACCCTTTGCAGCCTTTACCCTTTTTACCCTATGTCCTACACCGTTTATACCTTTCGCTCGCTCAGAAATTCTCGTTTGCTGATATAAACGGTCTATTCAGAAAACACACGTTAAATATCTCAAATAAATAAGTTTAAAAAATAAAGATTCAATTATGTATGCTGCAGGGTTGTAAAAAAAACGGGTTATTAAACAAAAACAGTTGGGCTATATTGGGTTTTATTTGATTTTATTGTGTTTTTTGGGGGGTTTATTTTTTTTTTGTTTTTTGTGTTTTATTGGGTTTTTTTTGTGGTTTAATTAAGTATATTATGTATGTGATCTGATTAAATCAATAATTCAAAAATATTAATTATTCGGGATCCAGAGAAACATATTTTAATTTTAATGTAGTAAGGAAAGGAGTAATTCATATAATAAAGGAAAACAATAATGCAACAATTTAATTCTTGGAAACAATACTGTATTAGCTAGTAGTTTGGAAAAAAAAGACTGTGTAGAAGGAATAGAAAGAGATGGAAAGGGTAGGGGAGACCACGCATAAAATGACTGGCAAGCCAACTGCAGAATTGATTTGTTGCTTTCTTTAGTTAAAGATGAAAGGTAAGAACGTTTGTTATTTCATTTAATTTTTGAACAAAGTATTATTTCTAGAGCCTAGCATTTATACAGTTTAGGTAACTTAAAATTATATTATCCCAAGTAAGTTGATAGTTGAAAATATTATTTTGTTCAAACCAACTAAGACATATTTAATAGATTAATCTATAGTATAAAATCTGTAATTTCAAAAATTGTGTATGACACCAAATACAAATCAATGTATTATTATTATTATTTGTTTTTAACCAAAAGGTTTTCATCAGAATGATTAACCATTTTCAAAAATTAGACGATTGATTTGTATCCAAAATATAATAAGTGAGATTTATCGGGTTTTTTAATTGTTATTTTTTTGGGCTAGGTAAAATTAAAACAACCCTGGTATGCTGTGACTCTTCTTTATATTTTACCAGCACCAAGAGGCAAGAGCTCAAAGTATTATGGATAGATAGGTTATAAATTTATCTTCAAAAGAAATGTCAACTTTTAAAACATTTTCAGATTATATCTATAATTTGACATTGTTTATTAGTCAGCCTACTCTCACGTTTTTTATTACAATTTAAACCAATAAAGGATTAATATTTAAACTTCATTTAAGATTTGCTTACTATTCTCTGTTGTTTATTTTATAAACTAAAAATACTAAAGCTACTTTATAGGTTCCTCATGGTGTAGCGTTTATTACCGTAAAGATACAAGAGTTAATGAATAAAAGCAAGACTGGACACTATTAAAATTAAAATGAGTAAACTCACCATTGCCCCATTCAGCAGTTTCGCCTCCCTAGTGTACTCCCTGCACAAACATAACATGAGTAAACTCACCATTGCCCCATTCAGCAGTTTCGCCTCCCTAGTGTACTCCCCGCACAAAGATAACATGAGTAAACTCACCGTTGCCCCATTCAGCAGTTTCGCCTCCCTAGTATACTCCCCGCACAAACATAACATGAGTAAACTCACCGTTGCCCCATTCAGCAGTTTCGCCTCCCTAGTGTACTCCCCGCATCAAACATAACATGAGTAAACTCACCATTGCCCCATTCAGCAGTTTCGCCTCCCTAGTGTACTCCCCGCACAAAGATAACATGCCACAATAAAATTAACGGACCGACTAAGCGAGTGAAAATCATGTAATATTGAACTGTTTCATCGCAGTGCATGCTGGTAAACGTGTGATGCACATGCACAAAAAGGTGGTGAGGTGTTAAACATTTGATCTGGAACTATCTACAAGCTACTCAATTGTTCTACTATCGTCTGATTAGCCCTTCCCTCACCTCGTTGTTTTTGTGTTTGCCTTTGTTTTGGTTACCCCTCTTCCCCCTCTCTGAGCGAGTATATTTGTGTATATAATGGTGTAGTCCAGATGGAAGGACTACTCTTGTCAGGATCTTGTCCTTGGACGCACTTAGGAGTCAGGGATGTTTTTAAAGGTAGAACATTCTTTTTCTGCTGTTGTATTTATAAATTCCTTTTCGGCGAAGTAATGTTTAAATTTAGAACTTTACAAATTTCTAGTTAATTACGTAGGGATATCACGTAATACTTTAATCCTTTTTGATACGTTATAGTCAAGAATGTTTATCTTCATATTCGTTTTTATTGACGCGAAGCCCCCTTTTTGGGTTCGCGTGATACTAAATTTGTCATATTAACAAGACGCCGTATTTTGCGATGTGAGTAACTTATAGCCTGTCCGGCATGAAAGTCTTATATTGTTATGGTAATAACGTATAGCCTGTCCGGCATGAAAGTACGATATTGTCATATTAATAACTTATAGCCTGTCCGGCATGGAAGTCCTATATTGTTATGATAATAACTTATGGCCGGTCCGGCATGAAAGTCTTGTATTGTCATGAGAATAGCCCGTTCGCCATGAAACTAATTTTTGTAATATTCTTTACTATTTTTTATTGGTAATCTTTTATAATATTCAATTATTTAATATTGACATCCTGTAATCAAGTGGGAGTCATATAAGACTCGAGTTATTGGTTGTTAACCAAATCCAGGGTAATTGATATTGCCTGTAACTATTGTTTTTTTATAATATTCACACACACACACACACACATATATATATATATATATATATATTTAATATTGTTCAATATTTAACCTCTCTTTATTCTATATCAATAAATAAAATGTTATTTACAGATATATTTCTTTACATTACATATTCATATGTTATATCCTTCACTGGTAGCCGTAGGATATATAAATATTCACATTACTAAATAGTTGAAGAGTGGTTTCGGGGAAGCGGAAAATAAATAGACCTGAACATGGTTTATTTACTTTTGCGATTGTCCTATCGGCTCCTCTGCAATTATTATTTCCTTTTTTTTATGTATAGTTAATTGTTGTGCACCAGCCTTTATTCGTTGGGGAATAAGGGCGGTGCTATAATGGGAAGAACGGATAGACCAGTTAGTAGCTAATATATAGTACATAGGTTTGTACAACACCAATAGGTGGATTAATCTATGGAGTATATGATAAAAAACTTATTTTGAAGAAGAAAACTTGCATTTGTGGGGGTTTAGGCTATAATAAAGGAAATATACCCGTATTTGCGGGGAATGGGAGTGTAAAATGGTTGAGAAAAAACCACCCTCGATTAAACCAACCAAGATTGGAACCTTGATCTCCCTATCACTCACAGTCTAGTAAATTGGGAGCGTGACGCCTTTGAGTTTTGACCAGATGTCTACAGAAGCGGATTATATTATTATAACAGCTTTAACTCACTTCCAACTAAAATACTATGGGCACAAGGCCAGCCTAATATACACAATGATACTTCATGTTCCCACCATTGGTACCAACTAGGACACTGGACACAAGGTCAGGTTAATATACACAATTAGATGTCTTGTCAGAGGTGAAGGAAGGGTTTGGTAATCAGATAAATCTGTGCCGAGACCGAGGATTGAACCCCGGCCGCCAGAACAGAAGTCTGACACCTTACCCATAGACCACCAGGTCACCCAGGTACCAACAAGGACACTGTGGTTATTAGGCCAGGTTAATATACTTAAACATACCAGTCAAACACGAATGTGACGCGTTAGACTAATATGACCACGGATGTGGGTTTCATTTAATTTAAAATAATGTTGGCGCCCCCTATTTTCTTTGTCCATTCTAATGTTTGAACCAATGTAAGGCCAAGCTTATGTATATATATATACACACACACACACACACACACGTAATATCATTAACATACTAAATGATTCTGTGCTAATACGTTACACGTACACATTGAATGGAAGCGTCACGTGACGCACATCTGAACAGTTACGTTGAATCCTTTTAGAAACGTACGTGTATGTCGCTCTGGCCATGAATAGAGTGTATGGGCGACTTGTGTGCGGTCTAGTTACACGCTTGAGGTGAATTACCATCCACTGTGCACGATACAAATGGTGTGGCAAACGGCCGATTGGTGTCGCCATTAAAGTTTTACCTCTCAATAGACACTTGGAGCTGTTAGTAAGTAGTAGGTATTCCTTCTCTCTCTCTCTACCCATGCACTCTACCTGTATATGAAGTCACGTATTGTATTAGTGCCTACAAGTTGCTCCTAGGCTACACACGCGCCTCACCTCATGGAACAAATGGTAGGATGCCTTGCTCCATTACTTGTCCAAGGTGGTTGTGGTTACGGTTTATTTGTTACTACTCCAGCCAGTGGTTTTAAGTGCAATGCTCACCTCATGGAGCAAGTTGTAGAGTGCCAGACGGGTTTAAATTAGAAGGGTCTGTTTTTTCCGCGTCATCTAAACCACTCGAGCTAGAAAGATGAAACTTGACATAGAAGATATTTTTAGGTAACGGTCCAAAGGATTTTTGAGACCCTTCAGAATTTAACCCCTAAAGGGTGAAGCAGAATCCGGTGATTTGGCAGTGAGTTTATTTTTAAGTATTGAGCCAGAAGGTTTTTTTTGTCTTTAATAGGCTGAAGGGAGGAACGGGTTGGTTTTCTGTAGTATTCTACTTTCTTGAGTTCAAAAGATGAAACTTGACAAAGAAGTTATTTTTAGGTAAGGGGCCAGAGTTTCTAGGGCTTTTTCCAAACTGAATCCTAATTAAAGTATTGCGGGAAGGGGGTGGTTTGTCCGTATCTCTTGAACTGATAGAGATGGACATATTAAACATCACAGGAATGCTATTTTTAGGTAACAGGTCACACATTCATTTTTTTGTGTTTTAAGAAATTCAACCCATAAGAGGGTGACATGGGAAGAGGGTAGTTTTTGAATAGTTTCAAATTGTAAAAAGAAGGGAGAAAGTGGGCTCAATAGAGAAGTTGTGTGGTTTGCTTTGTTAAATACATTTTGGGTGGTGTTTTATAAGAGTCGTTGGGGTAATGTCGCTAAGACGAGACGATCGGGTGGGACTCTGAAATGACACAGCTCTTCTTTGCAGGATCATTTAAATTGTTTAACTAGATTATTAAAATAATTGTTTAGTAATCAACATCCTTGTTATATGCTATTATTTTTTCCAAACATAAACGTAGATGATATATCCTAAATGTTTGTAACACAACGCAAGGTTGCATACACGTGCGTGGTGTGTAACTGATGAGGTACCAGTTGGGAGACGAAGGAGCTGAGATCAACACATCACTACCCCCAAATAATATGTTTGACCTTTTTTTAACAATTACAATACATTAATAACAATAAAGATTATTATTTAGCACCGCGTCTTACTACCCGTTCAGGTTATACGCTTTAAGTACTAATTATGCTAGTGGATTAGGAATTGGGAAGGTTGAATTAGAGGAAGTGAACCCGCATTTGCGTGGAGGGAGAGTGGAAAACCATTTAGTAAAAACCACCCCCAGTTCACCCGACCGAGATTCGAACCTCGATTTCCCCGTCCTCAGCAGTCGAGCTCAACACGACTAGTGCGTTATCCAACTAAACAATAAAGAATAAATGCCTTATTTTACAAGATTATTCTTTTTCAATCAAACATAAATAATTATTTGACATCCGCCGGCCGGCCTGGAAACAGAATCTCAAGTCTACATTAACCACTACCCTTAGAATAACCCTCGATGCGGTTTATAAAAATAATTCTATGCTTGGGTGATACCCTGACACCCACGGAACCCCCGCTGCACAAGGTAGATAATATTAAATAATACACATATAAATGAATCTAGTGTTGTAATGATACTAAAGGTAGGATTTATAAGAAATGTACCCACATTTGCGTTGAACGAGGCTGGGTATTCATATAGTAAAATACACTCAGTGCACTGGACCGGGATTCAAACACCAAACTTCAAATCACTGGCAGTATAATTTGTATCTGTATTGATGCCATAGATCATGTAGTAATCAGTGAAGGAAAAATGTTGCATTTCTGGATGGTTTTCTGTAGTCTTTAATAGAAGAAAGAGAAATTGAAATGTATATAATAATTTAGTCGTGTTAAAAAAAAGTACAACTAACCTAACTTATAAATGGCTATTTCAGTATGGAAAACAAACTATTTTACGATCCTCAAGTATGTTGTTATCAAATGAAGAATAGAAAAAAAAATCTCATACTCGCATATTAAAAATTACCGGTTAATAGCCCGTGGTACAGACTGTCGTGGTGTAGAGCTTTATGGTATAGGCACCGTGCTTTTACATATAGTGGCAGTGGTAGTGGCAGAATCTTGAAACACCTACATGAGGCTGAATGCTGAAATTCTTAGCTAATCATAGCTAATTGATGTTCCAAATATGTTTACAGTTTTGTAAATAAAATATATTAATTGTGATATAATTATATAAATAAAAACCCTCTTCGGTGGCCGCATGTTCTAACGCGCTGCTCTCATGTTGAACTAGAATGCCAAAAACGGGTATATTGGAGTTCGATCCCGGATGGGTGCACTGAGGGTGGCTTTCCTGAATAGTTTTCCACTCTCCTTCTACGCAAATGTGGGTGAACCTCTTTTCAATTAAACGTTCCTAATCCCTATACCACTAAAATAATTAGTACATAGGTGTATAAACCGAAAGGGTATTACGACGTGGTGCTAAAAAGAATTTAAAAAATAAAATAAAAAGCGTCACAATATGGAACAAGAGTAGTTGTAATGTGGGATGTTAAAATCAATATAAAAACACTTAAGAAAGACATAAGTTAAAATTTGACAACTTCCTTGATAGAAATAGGATGAAGAAAAACTAAACAAATGGGTTCAGATAGACAACAGAAACAATATAGTAAATCTGTTATTATCTATATTTATTCTGACTCGCTAAAGTTACGCCAAGAAACAATTAATCAATTTCAATAGTTGAAGGCTATATTTGTTATTTGTAAACTAAACTAAATTGAGTACACATTAACTTTTGTAGTCCTTAAAGGAAGAGTTCTAGTAGCTTTGGAGCTTTGAAATTTCATCTTTGTACTTTTAATTAAATAATGACTAGTTTATCTCAGGATTTGTTATTGTCAACTTGTAAATCTTTGTCTAGTATGGGCCAAATGAGAAATAGTGAAAGTAAGTATTTTGTAATTAAAATTACCCGCCTCGGTGTCGTAGTTAGCTAACGCGCTAGTCGTGTTGAGCTAGACTGCCGAGGATGGGGAGATCGAAGTTTTAATTTCACTTGGGTGAACTGTAGGTGGTTTTTCCTAAATGGTTTTCCACTTTACCTCCACGATAAATATACGATATATATATATATACACACACAGCCGGATGGACCTATACACAAACATTGACACCTATATACTGACAGATATACACATATACTTAAACACAGCTAAATACTGACAATGACAACTATACACAAACAACCTATTCACATACAGAGGCATCTATACATAGTCAGAGGCATATTTGAGACACCTATATACACACACAAATATACACTGATAGTGACACTTAAACACAGATATACTACCTATACTCAGAAAGATAAACTTATACACAGACTAGCTATGCACAAACATTTGCATTTATATAGAGCCATCCTACCTATAGACAGACAGAGGCACCCACATACAGTCAGTTACACCTATAAACTGACAGATACACTTATACACATATGGATGCACCTATACACAGACAGTTACACTTATACACATATGGATGCACCTATACACAGACAGTTACACTTATACACATATGGATGCACCTATATACAGACAGTTACACCTATAAACTGACAGATATACTTATACACATATGGATGCACCTATACACAGACAGTTACACTTATACACATATGGATGCACCTATACACAGACAGTTACACTTATACACATATGGATGCACCTATATACAGACAGTTACACCTATAAACTGACAGATATACTTATACACATATGGATGCACCTATACACAGACAGTTACACTTATACACATATGGATGCACCTATACACAGACAGTTACACTTATACACATATGGATGCACCTATATACAGACAGTTACACCTATAAACTGACAGATATACTTATACACATATGGATGCACCTATACACAGACAGTTACACTTATACACATATGGATGCACCTATACACAGACAGTTACACTTATACACATATGGATGCACCTATATACAGACAGTTACACCTATAAACTGACAGATATACTTATACACATATGGATGCACCTATACACAGACAGTTACACTTATACACATATGGATGCACCTATACACAGACAGTTACACTTATACACATATGGATGCACCTATATACAGACAGTTACACCTATAAACTGACAGATATACTTATACACATATGGATGCACCTATACACAGACAGTTACACTTATACACATATGGATGCACCTATACACAGACAGTTACACTTATACACATATGGATGCACCTATATACAGACAGTTACACCTATAAACTGACAGATATACTTATACACATATGGATGCACCTATACACAGACAGTTACACTTATACACATATGGATGCACCTATACACAGACAGTTACACTTATACACATATGGATGCACCTATATACAGACAGTTACACCTATAAACTGACAGATATACTTATACACATATGGATGCACCTATACACAGACAGTTACACTTATACACATATGGATGCACCTATACACAGACAGTTACACTTATACACATATGGATGCACCTATATACAGACAGTTACACCTATAAACTGACAGATATACTTATACACATATGGATGCACCTATACACAGACAGTTACACTTATACACATATGGATGCACCTATACACAGACAGTTACACTTATACACATATGGATGCACCTATATACAGACAGTTACACCTATAAACTGACAGATATACTTATACACATATGGATGCACCTATACACAGACAGTTACACTTATACACATATGGATGCACCTATACACAGACAGTTACACTTATACACATATGGATGCACCTATATACAGACAGTTACACCTATAAACTGACAGATATACTTATACACATATGGATGCACCTATACACAGACAGTTACACTTATACACATATGGATGCACCTATACACAGACAGTTACACTTATACACATATGGATGCACCTATATACAGACAGTTACACCTATAAACTGACAGATATACTTATACACATATGGATGCACCTATACACAGACAGTTACACTTATACACATATGGATGCACCTATACACAGACAGTTACACTTATACACATATGGATGCACCTATATACAGACAGTTACACCTATAAACTGACAGATATACTTATACACATATGGATGCACCTATACACAGACAGTTACACTTATACACATATGGATGCACCTATACACAGACAGTTACACTTATACACATATGGATGCACCTATATACAGACAGTTACACCTATAAACTGACAGATATACTTATACACATATGGATGCACCTATACACAGACAGTTACACTTATACACATATGGATGCACCTATACACAGACAGTTACACTTATACACATATGGATGCACCTATATACAGACAGTTACACCTATAAACTGACAGATATACTTATACACATATGGATGCACCTATACACAGACAGTTACACTTATACACATATGGATGCACCTATACACAGACAGTTACACTTATACACATATGGATGCACCTATATACAGACAGTTACACCTATAAACTGACAGATATACTTATACACATATGGATGCACCTATACACAGACAGTTACACTTATACACATATGGATGCACCTATACACAGACAGTTACACTTATACACATATGGATGCACCTATATACAGACAGTTACACCTATAAACTGACAGATATACTTATACACATATGGATGCACCTATACACAGACAGTTACACTTATACACATATGGATGCACCTATACACAGACAGTTACACTTATACACATATGGATGCACCTATATACAGACAGTTACACCTATAAACTGACAGATATACTTATACACATATGGATGCACCTATACACAGACAGTTACACTTATACACATATGGATGCACCTATACACAGACAGTTACACTTATACACATATGGATGCACCTATACAGAAACAATAACACATATACACAAACAGACCACCTTTACAAAGACATTCACCTATACACAGACAGAGATACCATACCCAAAAAAGAACACACACTTCACTCACAGACGCATACAGAAAGCACCTTCAAATTATTATTTTGTATTCGATTCAGAAAATAGTTTTAAACGCACCGACAGAGAGTTGTGCAATCAGCTCAGGGGAAGTTCCGCGTCTCGTTCTTCCGAGGCTAAGAGTGTTACGTTGCTGGAAAGCAGTTATATAACACTGGCCACACACTTCATGAAACGATCTCTCGCCGCAAATAAACCAACCCGGTTCATTTTGTCTGTGGCCGAGGGTCGGAGTAAATTCAACACTTCCCCTCCCCCTTCACCCACCCTCTTATTCTCATCGAATAACTTTACCGCAACTTGGGCTTTCATAAGAGGAGCGTGCGAACAATATACATCATTCTAATAGTTCCGGTTCCGGCTCGGCGCGCCGAATATTAGAGGATCTGTTCGCGGGGAAGTGAACGTAAGATCTTATTTTACCACGTTCAGATGTGAATTGATGAAGTTAAAAATAGTTTTTAATTTGAGTGACCATCATTTCAATCGGCTAAGGGTAATAATATATTGTCTTTAGTTAACTGTATTATTTACATAAATTAATTGCTTACGTACAACACTTTGCACCCGCATTGGTGGGCATCTGGACTAAATAATGATTGCATCTAGCTTTACTTTCGGGGGACAAAGAGATCAGGGATATATTCCAGGCCAGTATCTTAATGATAGTTTTTCTTTAATGGATTCCCAACTTTCTTTATACCTGCACCATTAATGTACAAACATTCGTATATCTTGAATGGGTTGTTATACACCATGACAAAAAAAATAGTAAAATGCGTCTTAGATAAAAATGGCAACACATTTTATTATTTAATCTATTGATGGGTAAAATATGCTTTTTACTCTAATCCAAATTTTATTAAACACTAGAAAAAGTAAAATCTTCGTTTTATTTCTTCCGAGCCAATTTTTAATGAATTAAAAAAATGTCATCAGAAATTTAAAATTCCAGCTTTGAGGTGCACATATTTGTGCACAGAGTCTACGAATTTTAACCCTCTGCGTTTGGTAGATATCGTGCAATACTCATGGTAGACAAACACACTTTTCATTTTATTCATATACCCAGGACAGATTATAAAAATACTCACCTCAGTGGCGTAGTTAGCTAACGCGTTAGTTTCATGTTGAACTAGACTGCCGAGGACGTGGAGATCGAGTTTCGAATCTCCCTCGGGTGAACTGGGGGGGAGCGGGGTTCCTATATGGTTTTACACTCTCCCTCCACACAAATGCGGGTTCATTTCCTCCATATTCAACCCTACAAATGTTTAGCCCACTAGCCTAATTAGTATTTAAGCGTATAACCTGAACGGGTAGTTAGACACGGTGCTAAATAATAGATAAATAAATACTTATAATAGATTGCACTTTTGGTAGGTAGAATCTTTCAAATTTTACTGCCAAATACAGGTTTATTAATTTCACAAAAATGTATTATGAAATATGCATGCTCACACACTTTCCCAAAATAACATAGCATTATAAAAAATATGTTTATACATATTTTTCTTAATCAACTAAATGTATAATAAAATACAATCATGACAGTATTACATTTTATGTGTGAATCTTAAGCTATTTCACAAACGCCACCAAAGCTTTCTCTTTAATATTTTTCCAGAATACTATCAGGGCCACATTTTCAGTGAGCGAGGGCCGCATTTGGCCCTTACTGATTTTTGAACTAGAAAAAGGTTGAATCTACTTTTTTCCTTGATCCTAATTTTATAGAACATGATAATCATAAGAGGCAAAATGGCAGAATAATAGAAGATCTAGAAGTGCTAACGAAAACGAAGACTTAACATGATCGGTGACATATTCAAGACATAAAAGACCGGATGTTCACATCTCGGCATTCCAAATAGTATTTATCTTTGTAGCGTTCTCACTCTTTCCTTACACTATCAAGAGTGAAGCAAGAGGGGATATTGGGTGGGTCTGGACACCCCTGTAATTTGATCAGCCCCCTTAAATTTATTTTTTTAGTGGAAAACAACCCCCCTCCCCCCACCAAGAAAAATTAGCTTTATACTCCCTGGCTAATGCGAATATGTTTTCTTTAAATTAATTTCATACTATTCACCTCTTATCTTAGTTTGATAATTACTTTGGTGTTGAACGTACTAACAAAAATAATTGTAGTATGTGGGTAAGTCAACACTTAATAAGGCAAAACATATTAAAGAACAAATATTTTGGGGGGATTAAAATGCAAAATATTTAATTTTATTTTGACGAACTATTAACATAGGTATCTATCTATATCTCCTTATTCTACCAAAGCTTATCTTACATTTGACCGCAAGATATATCTGGGAATAAATCATCCCACACAGGAACTTGAAATAAAAATAATGTTTCTCGAAAATGGGTCGAGTATTGGATCTGTATTAGACCTAGCATGTTGAAATTTTCAACTGAGGTAGAGATTGTTATCACAAAGATTTTGTATTATCTTCTGAAAGGTTACGATTTAAAAGTAAAGTGCTTACCTATTTTCTCTCTACTCTTCTCAGACTATAACACTAATTTGTTTCTTAGAACTTCGTGTCTTACTATACGTTAGGACGATTTTTCTCCAACTTACACTATTATAAAGATGATATAGTGTATGGAATTTTAGGAATTGCATGAGCACTAACCTCGTAAAAAAGTAGGCTAACACATTCATAATCACAATTTGAATCCCTTTCCCTCAGTCTTCGTTTATCCTAGCCTATCTTTTTTTCACTAGCAATTTTTTCTTAATACCGCGTCTTAATACCTGTTCAAGCTATACACATATGCTCTAATTGCACTAGTGGTATAAGCAGGAGGAAGGTTGAATTGATAGAATGTGTACCCACATCTGAGTGTAGGGAGAGTGGAAAGTTATTTAGGAAAACCACCATCAGTAGACGCGACTGGTATTTGAGCCCCGATCTCCCTGATATCGGCAGTTTAGTTTAACACGAGAATGAAGCCTTAGACAATGCGGCCACCGAAGTATGTATTTTTCATTGGTTAGTTTAACGTTTTACTTTTTAAAGACTTTTTCTTAAAAGTATGGATGAAATGGGTATATTATCGGAAATGGGTTGTAATTATCATGGAAAGAGAATGGTAAAACCATATTGATGGGTTATAATTGATAAACCACACCCAATGCAACCATCTGAGATTCAAACACCTACTTTCCCGCCAACGACAAGCTAGTATAATACAAGTTTCGTGCTTTTGACGGCGTTGCCACTCATGTCTCCCCACCCCTCTCCCCTTCACCCCACCACATTGACCCACAACCTCTCGAATAAAAACTAATTATGTCAGTGGAACACGCTGGCGTTGAGATACACCTGCCCGTTTCATTACTTTGGCATCTAATAACTTTTGAAAGTTATAATTTAGTTGTTTACAACTAGCTGAACATGTTTATTCATAAATAACTAGACTAACGATATTGCTCGTTTTGGTTTTCAGGTAAGTACATTCCAACACATTTACGGATAATAAGTGACAACACACTGCTATTTGCGCGGGACAAGTTGACTACAGCGTTCCTGGTGGCATGACCTGAACACACCCCGTGTGAAAGAAAGACAGGTCACATAAGCTGCTTTAGCTAATTATTATTATTATTATTATTATTATTATTATTATTATTATTATTAGAACCACGTCTTACTACCCGTTTGGGTTATACGCACTTACGCTAATGTGTAATGGTAGGGTGATTGTGAGATGAAATGGAGGACCTACAGTTTAACGTGGGATCCGAACCACGGTGGAGGCTTGGCATTCCACACATTCACAAGTTGTCATTAATACACGTCTTGTCAGAGGTGAAGGAAGAGTTTGGCGATCAGATAAATCTGGGCCGGGACCGAGGATTGAACCCCGGACTCCGAGCACAGAAGTTTGACAGCTTACTCCTAGACCACCAGATCAAATTATTTATAGATTTATTGGTTTTCGCAAATTTTATATAATAACTTGTATTAATTTTTATATATTTTCAATATCTCTAGGGTAACTCAATTTCAATTATGTCTCCCAAAAGTATTTAACCATCCCTTTTCGTATTTACTATTTACGAGTGAAACCATTTAATACGGGTATTTATCAATAACAAAAAATGTCAATAAAAATGGGTGTATATATCGTTCTTTCCGAGCTAGTCGTTTCTAGATTAGTTGTGTGGTTTGTATTTGTCAAGACTTGTAAGCCCCTCTACTTGTCAAACATCATGTTTTGTCTTTGTATTTCACGTTGTGGGATTTAAAGTTTCCTGGGCTTACAAAGTGCGGTCGTTCCCCGTGACGTCAACTTGGAACAGGGACCCACACTCACCGCAGCGACGAGCCCTCGTACCCGTCTCCCCCTTTACCTCCCTCACACCCTGGCAACACCCATCATCCCTACCACTCTTACAACGCCCTATTTTCCATTCTGCATTCCCCATACCCCCTTTTCCATCCTGAAATCCTACTTCCTGTTCCACTCTTTCAATACCTTCGCTCCTTTGCTCCTTCCATCATTCCAACACAATCCTCCCACTACTACCAATCCCATCCACCCCAGAACTATCTCAAAGAACGCTATTACTTTTGAAGACTAACTAATCTCCTGGCATTACATGACAATGCTGGCTTCACTTGGAAATATCGAGGCATTACGCTAAGCCAACGAATATTTGGCGGATCTTGAACTATTTTATTTTTTTCGGAGAAAGTATTATAATCGAAACAATTTTCGTCCTCGAGTTTATGATGAATATAAATGGCTTTTTTTTCCCCTCGAACTCAAAAAAGTAGGTTTTATCATATTTTTCCCCGTTTTTTGGGTTTAATTTTTAACATTGGATGGATTTATTTCAAACTTAATATTTAGACTTTTTATTGAAATGGTTTGGGGTACTTTTTAAAATTTAGGTCTAGTCTTCAAAATGAGTATTTTTTTTGTTTGTTTGAAGTTTTACGAAAATGGCTCTAACGTATTTGTTCGAAATTGGTATCTGGGGATTATTTTGCATATCAAGTAAAATGTATGATTGGTTATCTAAAAACTAAATATGATAGTGTATAGAACGTTAGAAAAGGGCAGTGTTTTTGAAGCATTTACCAAATAAATAGAATATTTCTCTATTAGGAATATAAGTTTTAATTTTCTTCACATAGTGATATAAACAGTTCTTGAACATCTGACATTGTGCCCTATAATTTAATAGCAACATATTCTCTTCATTTAAAAAGCGTATCATCAAATGCTGCTATGCTCATGACAGATATTCAACAACTGTTAATATCAGCTTGTGAAGAAAACTAAGCTTTATATTTCTACTAATGCAATGTTTGATTTATTTTGGCCAAAAAAAAGCTAAAAAAAACCTCTGCAAAAACACTGGTCTTTTCTCGCATATCCCAAACTGCCACCCTAAGGGGAATTTACTGATAAATTTTTTTAAATTGCTTTAAACACTTTGTTGAAAATCTACGTTTGAAGATAGTTTCATAATATTACAAATGACTGTTTATTTTTCTTAAGAAAGCTTAATAAATGATGGTGTATTGATGACTTATTTTTGAACAATTTTCCACAAGCTATATGAGAAAGTATGAACGATTATTTAGTACTAATTATTTATCTGTGTAATTTTGATCAAAAGTAGATTAGAAAGTTTGGGATGAATATTGCTTAAACAGATGTTTTATTATAGTTTGATACTCCTCACACATTGTTCTAAATGAATTTTTTTGAAAATAAACCAACTTTATCAAGATAAATATTTTAAAATTATTTTTTTTAAATATGATTATCTCAATACTATATTAAATAACTTATCAGTATTTGAACCAGTGTTTTGTAAATTCTAGTATACTTGGGTTTAAAGTAATGAAAAGTTTTTATAAAAAAAAGAAAGAAAGAGGGGCCTACTCTAGCTATATACAGTGTTTCAATATTTGATAGTATAAGTTACCTGTAGAAAACAAGCATAATTTTATTCAATGCCACCACAGAAGTGGACACGTGGACAAAAGCGTCAGTGTTGTATTGTTTTGTTTGGTCTACTATTGTTGAGATCACTTTTCGAAGTGTTTATTCCCATATAAGTTATTTCTCTCGCCCCACGCAAAAAAGGGTATACAGACTTATTATAAATTACTATACTTTCCTAATTTCCACCCCATTAGTTGACCGACAATAGCAAGGTCCTTTTATAACTTGACCATTAGGAATTCCGTCTATCTGTATTTCCAGATGTTTGTTCCACGATAAATGCCAAACGCGTGGATAATTTTAAACAAGATTTGGCAGGGACATTACCAATAAATGAGAATGTGACTTTCTCAGTAGTCTTACCTCAGTCCACTAAATTTATTTCAATGGAGACAATTGAAAAACAATGCCTACAAAACTATTCCACATAATTTTATTGGTGTTCTCTTAGCAAAATTGCACATTGCTTGAACAACCATTAACTCTGTCATGTTGTGGGGTATACAAGATGGCATATTGCGACAAACTGCCACCAGTCTCTAAATGCACGGGTCTCGTTTTGAACAACCCCTATAAAAATGAATAATGTAAGGATAATAGTAATAATCACTTTCTCTTTACTTGGTGCCTTTCATTATCTTGCAAGGAGTCAATCCTAAGCCCATTTGACGGTGTCACCCATTTCTTAAACCAAGCGTTGGTTAGCGCTGGTCTTAATTATATTTCTTATCGGCTTTGATCAAAGGATTCCATCTGGTAAGATGAATTGCATGAATTTGTGTACAACTTTTATAAACCTAAAGTTTTAACTATTGAGAATGTTGAGCAGTGCTATTCTGTATGAACAATATAATTAGGAATACACGCCGCGAATATCTATCGTAGGCTGCAAGGTTCGTAGCATCTGGTTGCCTGATAGGATATTCTATCGAGGTGCATTAGCATTTTGAGTAGACTTTTTTTTTTTAAGTCATTCCAACAATGTTGAAGAGGCCCAAGTGGTAGGAAGGGACGAACTGCAAACAGTCATCGATATGTCGTTATCGATTAGAGTTCGTCGCAGCGGTTTCGATCGTTAAAGGGGAATTTTTTTTTCAGAGTCGTTACGTAGAGGGTTGGGGTAGTGCTTCTTTATACTTCCTTCTTTTTATCGTCAATTTTTTTTCCCCCTCTTGCTTTTATTTTGTAATGAAACTCGTTTTACAACCCTTTTGGTCGATCCGGTTCTTACATTAATCTATATATACAGGATGAGGACGGTTAATTTTAGAGAAATCCAATAGTATTCGAACGGAGAGAGCATAGCTAAGAGAGAAAGAAAACCGTGAAAATCACGATACAGGAAATCACCTTCACTTCACCACGCCAGGATTAGGAACCGAATCTCAATCGGTCACCTCAAAATTAAAAACATCAGTCGAGCTTGCTGAAGCTTAGTTTTGTTTTGTGCACTCATCTTACTACCCGTTTGTGCTCTTCACATAGTTACACTGATAAAGTAAGTATGAGTAATTCTGAGTCTTTTTATTGGGAAACTGGTTAAGATAAAAATAAATATTCTCAGTACATTGACTGGGATTCAAACCCCAATATCCCCGTCATAAAAATTTCTGTCTCTTGTTAGTGAAACGCAATTCCTCCTTCGATTGAGAGTTTAAAATAACTCCAAGTAAATAGATACCTATGTTAGAATCACATGGATTTAATTATTGAAATGATTAATTGCTTAAAAAATAATTCCTTTATAATCAGGCTAGTATTTAGTTGTCTACCCAAAACAGATTTATGTGTTGTATTTTATTCACTAAAGGCTTTAGTTAAGGGTCCTAGAATTGATTCTCAACAAATTTTTTAAACTATTATATTTTGTTAAATCAGGGCTATTCTTTTAACATTATTTATGTGTAATTTTTTAATTAAGTTTACTACCAGGATTGTGTTTTTGATTAGTTCATGGATACAAACGTAAAGTGCACCTTCATTAGAGTGTGTAAAGAATAGAATATCTCCATTTGAAAGCCCCTCTAATACACTAAAACGTGATTTGAACCTTAATTCTCCTTCAATTACTAGTTGCACCTCCCACTTAGTTAACATGCCCACCGATGCGGGTATTAGTGTGTTAAAGTGGTAATACCTTGGAATTAAAACATACCTAGATATTAAAATTCGTAATATATACCACATGGATTGTATCAAGGATTATTTTGTCTGTTTGGTTTTGAATACTTTGCAAATGTATGTTTGCTAGATATAGTATCTCCATGGCTTCTTTGGTGCTGACTGACAGCTCACATCTGACAGCAGACCGTCAACATTTAGGTATATACCTAAATTTAGACTGCCAGAAGGGACAGCTACTAAACACATATTTTTGCAGATCATATGGTTCGGCGTAGGGATACGTAAATTGGTCTGGTAACTTTTTAAAGCTGTCAGTCAGCACCAAAGAAGCCATGGGGCTACTGTACCTTCCATAATGCTTTATAATAGCTGATTATTACACTAAACATTTTTATATTGTTTAAAGAAATGAATTTGCCTACCTAATCATGAAATCAAATGAAGGGTTTCATTTTATATCAAACAAATAACTATCGAGAGTCCCATTAGCAACATAATATGGATCTTGCTGTCTGTGATGTGCGTCTCATCACACGTTTGGCCTACTAACATATTTACACTGTTTGCATAGGGATAAGGAAGGTAGAATTGATTGGAAATATAACATAATCTGCGCTAAAGGATATTTGGGAACTATTAAGGAAATCAACCCCGTACACCCAGCTGTGATTCGAATCCTTACCTAACACCCACTGGTGAGCATAACAGAACGAGAACCACACCTTTGTCCGCCTGACCACCGTTCCTTTATTAAGTTATATTTGAACATTTTTATAGCATCTCCTAGGCAGGCTCATTTTATAACTAAAAGACTTTCCATCGAATGATTTTTGTTTTAATTTAGCAACTGATGTTTATTTACTTTCACTTACGTCAATTTCATAATAATAATTTACAATTTATAAAATATTTTAATAAAAAATTAGACTAATTTGATTGTATATCAAAGTCATAATTTTGATTTTCTTTTAATTTAATAAAACTATAATTCATTTAGTTCACTCTAATTTTTCGCACGCTTACCTAATAACTGACAGTAAACTACTTTTTTTTTACAGGCAAGACAAACTTCCATACATTTGTCAATTCGGTTTTGTTAGATTGGTTAGTATTAAAATCAACCTGGCATAGACAGACATCAACACTAGTTCACAAATACATATATCAGTAGGATTGTCAAAAAGGCTTTAATTACAGTCGTTCTAGACCTTTTGAGCAGTTAAGATTTCACAGCATGATCATTTTATTCTTATTTTACCCACCACGCACCTTACGAACATTTATTTCACCTGCCAAAACCCTAGGAATGATAGGTAAAGTTATCTCACCTGCCTTATCCCAGAAATAACAAAAATTATTTTACTTGTATAAACGAGATGCTGAATTGTATCTCCTCGGATGATTCTCTCTTGCGACATTTATCAACTAAGCGGTAAGCACCTCTAAAAAAATCCTAAATTATATGTCCAAACGTCGCACAGAAGTTTTAATTACCATGATTATTTTGAACAAGTAGAGAGGAAGCGTCAAATATGTACTTTAATTGGTCGTAAGACTGCTAAACTAGAGCAGAAGGGATAAACTATGATCTATTATTATTACAGCACATGGTTAGTAAAGGACAGTATGCGGTAAAATTATTCAAATCATGGGAAAAGAAACAATTTATAAATGGTTTTTATTTCCTTATGTTCTGTTCTATTTTGCATTTTAACTGAAATTATACTATTTATCTATTTATATCTATTAAAGTTGTATATTTATGTATGCATTCTATGGAACCTGTAATATTCTCAATATACCAAATATGATACTTTATGGGATTTTTACAATAAAGGGTATTTTAGCTGTCAAGATTTTTACTATAAAATTCAGATATTATTTTTAAGCAAAGCCAAAACTTAAATCATTTCGAAGCCAAGTTGAAGTTTCAAAACTTTGTACACCCCCAATATTTACCAGAAAAAATTAAAATTTTACAGTCATGAGGACTTTCAAATTTATTTCACCTGCTTTATCGCTGGGAATGACAGGTATT
Source organism: Timema poppense (assembly GCA_902141375.1). NCBI lineage: Eukaryota > Metazoa > Arthropoda > Insecta > Phasmatodea > Timematidae > Timema > Timema poppense. Next base: position 47,377 of record CABFOV010000009.1, on the reverse strand, counting down.
ATTTGCTCACTGCTTCATACAGTGCTACACAAAGAGACAATTCCTAAACCGAACGTTATATTATTTGTCGATCTCTTCTAGAATATGTTCTATAAAGTGTCGTATTCGAAGCGTGGGAAGGAATTAAAACGACTTTGTTGATATTTAACCGTATACTAGAGAAAGGGGGAATATAAGGGACAGCACTTTCATAGGGAGATGGGTATGAGAAAGTGGTATTAAAATACTCGAAACAGACACAACCATTCTGTGAATGCATGTCGGGCACGTTCCATTTATCTCCCTTCCACCCCGTGAGCATATTTCGCATGCTTGTAAAGATGATTTGTGGCTTCGACGTGGAAAGCATTTTAATACAAAGTTTATGATATAATACCCATTTGAATCTTTTCCTCTGTCTCTAGCCTTACGCGATGTCTTAACAATGCTGTTTTAGATCGAACCGGTAATATTCTAGTTTTTAGGCCTTTTCTCTCTCTCTCTCTCTCTCACACACACACACACACACACACACATAATACTCTTCGCAACAACATATGATTTATTTTATCGTGGAATCATTACGCACCAGGTGTATGAAGCGTTTAATCAATTATGTTTACCTTCTTTAGAAGCTAAAGGAGACTCACGTAAAGTTCGCCATAGTGTCATTATCACCGAGTGTTACTAGGTGTTAGACTTTGTTAGTCAAAAAAGGCTAAAGAAAAAAACTTTTTGGTTTGTTCGCGGCTTCCTCTATTATTATCAAAGGGGATTACTTAGAGCCGTGTATTAAAACGCGTTGATGATAAACAAAATAATTAAGGATCGAAACATACTGCTTAGTCAAATAATAAAAACGCAACCCTCTTCAGTGGCCAAGCAGTCTACGACGTAGCTCTAGTGTTAGACTGGGATGCTGATGACGGGAAGATCAAGGTTCGAATCCCCGTCTCGTCTACTTAGGTTTATCCTAAATGGTTACCTACTCTCCTTCCACGCTAATATGGGTAGATAACCTCTTAAGTTTTTATTTAGCACCACGTCTTATCACCCATTTGGGCTATACACTTATTATTAATAACGCTAATGGATTATAAATTGAGAAGGTTGAATTTTAGAGAAAGTGAACCCGAATTTGCGTGGAGGGAGAGTGGAGAACCATTTAGGAATAACCACCCCCAGTTCGGCCAACCGAGATTCGGACCTCAGTCACCCCGTTCTCGGCAGTATAGCTCAACACGAAACTAGCACGTTAGCCAACTACGACACCGAGGTGGGTTCTTCTGAAATGATTTATTTCTAATCCCTACCCCATTAGATTAATTATAATATATGCGTATAGCCTGAACAAATAGTAAAACGGGCCAGTTTCATGGTCAGATTGAGCACGCCTCCAGTGTGGCGCTACACTAAATGTAGTAAGCCACCTACCTAAACCAGAATGGTACTGGCCAATTTTATTTGTGAAATATATTCTTAAATTCAATTAATATGAGTAACTGTCAGATATATCACACTACCCTTTAATTATTAAATTCTTATAAAACTTGTTGATCCGGCATGTTTAGAACCTTTAAATAACTTCAAGGATGATTCTAACCTCCATTGGTGGACAAACAGACTAAATACTAGGCTCATATTACTATATTCCCGTGTCTAAGTGTCAATAAAAACGTTTTTTAGCACCACGTATTAATATCCGTTCGGGTTGTACTCTACGTCAATATACTAATTACACTAATGTGTCAAGGATTAGTAAGGTTTAATTTAAAGAAAGTGCGCCCACCTTTGCGGGAAGGAAAAGTGGTAAACTGTTTAGGAAGAATCAGCCTCAGTGCACCTGACCGGGATAGGACCCCAATCTCCCCGTCCTCGGCAGTCTAGTCAATTGTGAGAGTAGCACCATAGACCATGCGTTCACCAAAGTGAGTTTAAACTACAGTATATTTAATGTTATCAATCCGTAAAAAAAATCTTGCCATCATATTATTAAAACGTACCAGTAACAAGGTGGTCAGGAATCTGATCCTGGCCATGGGTACTGAGGGTAGTTCACCTTGAATAGTTAACCACACTACCCTCCCCGTGAAACGCGAAAACATTTAATCTAAATTATTACCTTTCTCATCCTTGCTCTACTGTCGTAATTAAATTAGGATTGTCCGAATGGGTAGTAAGACGTTTAATAAAGAAAAGAAGGTAAATACATCTTTTAGAGGACTACCATAAGCCAACGCAAGGGAAAACCCCTTCTTACAACCCCTTTTCCATACAAAAAATAAATAAATATTTATTGTTTTGTATTTATTATCATCCTTTTAAAGTCAATGCGTTATTGTATTCAGGAGGTGGGCCTACATCGAACATAGGAAGATCGGTTCCTCGACGCTCGGTTAATTGCCGCACTACGGCCAGTTATGGACGGCTAAGTTTACACATCGCCCGCACCATGACAATGTGACGCTATGGTAGGTTATGGTTGAACTTTATCATCCCCATATTGTTTATTTATCTCGATATAATAATGTAATATAACTGTGTATGTGTTACTAAACAACAGGCTAATTCTCAATTAGTCTATATTATTATAATTAACTAATTAAATACCTATCCTCACTAAAATAACATTATTTAAAAAGTGTAGTCAAATTTTTTAATACAGCTTTCAAACTAAATTAACTTAGGAAATTAACGCCTATTAAAACTCTTTAAACACTATCTTTGAGGTTTTTTTTATATAGAAGTTTATTATTAGAAATCAACCAAGCCAATACCAAACTATTTGTTATCCAAACAGGTCCTGCTAAAACTAAAATGAGTTTTTTTCGACCGAGTCCGGAAACAAGCAAGCACTTTAAATGGATACATTTAAGTGGGTAAAACTACAAATAAAAATATTTAAATATGATTGCTTAGGTGTTCACCACAGGTGAGTTAATTTTTATAGACCCACACTTGTGAGCACGTGAACAAAGGCGTCAGTCTCGTAGATCTTAGCTTTCCGGTAACCAGAAAGTCAGGTTTTGAATCAAGGCAGTGTTATGAATTGGCATTTCCTTAGTGGCCTATCCCTCTCGCTCCACGCAAATGTGGTTACACTCCATTTAATGTTTATATTCCCCATATACGAGTATACGTAATCAATGTAAATATACAAATCGTCTGGAAAGGTATTAAAACGTGGAATACTGAAACTGCTGTAATCATTGGGCTAAATAAAGCTGATGAGCGTTAGCTCGTTTTACCTGTGTACTTCTGTGTTCTTGAAAACTCCCCTTCAAAGATACCTCTAGTTTGTTGATGAAAACAGATGTCTTGCAGTTATGACGATAATACTAAAGTCCTATCTAGGTGAGCCACTCACAATAGAGATTTTCATAGAGCGTCTGTCCCTGTCTTATCAGGAGTTGGCCCATTAAACCCCGAGCTACCCTACATTTACTCCTCTGACGGGAGGAATATCAGGTTTTATAATCACGCTGCCTACTCCAAGCAATGTTCTACTGGTTCGTGATATGCTTTAAAACTGAAAGGATCTCTGGAAGTCTACTATAAACTCATAACTCCCGTGTTTGTGGTAAGGGACAGGTGTAGTAAATAATTGAACATGTGTACACGAGTTTGTGCGCATACATTGTTATGTACAAGGGTTGGGTATGTTTTCTGTCAAATTTTCATAGAAAAAACCTTTTATAACATACAAGCCTATTTTTTTTAGCCACCAACACTTATATTTTTTATGTGTTATTTTATCGATTTATATATAGGCCAAAAGTAACAGCTGCAGATCGATCACAGGACTCGTAAAAATATATGGTAGTTGAATATAATAACTTTTTTAACTGATAGATACGGCTCATATTATAAAATTGTAAATCAAAACATCTATTTGTACTAAGCAATAACATTTGATGACAAAACACTTATTTAAATAATATATTTTTACACGTGCCACTCGTGCTATAACTATCTAGTGGGGCTAATGAGGTGGAATGAGGGAGATAGAGTTTAGAATTTAGTTTTGTGGAGAGAGAGAGTGAGAGTGGAAGGATCCTTAGGAAATAACACACTTAGTACACTCGGAGGGGATTCTAACCACGAGCTCTCTGTCATATAAAAAATAATTTAGATGAACTTTAAGTTTAGAACTTATACCTACCGATATGGGTGATTAATTAAAACAAATTATATAATAAGCCTGTCTAGAAAGTTCACGCTAAATGTTGATATGATAAAACACAGCCCAAAATGAGGTGAGGCGAGGCCTTGTTTGAGATCAGACTCTACAGACCGTTGAAACGGTTTCGACCTCATACATTATTTCTCGAAAATCGCGCATTTTCACTGCCTATTTGTTTGATCAATTTTCTCTGTTCATATTTTGCTGATTAACCTTGTAACCTTGTTACAACATAAATTCGGAGAAGTTGTATAACTCACCAAGCCAGTTGACTCATACGGGCACGACTTTAATCCGACATACACACCGCAGCACTGTCGACGTTAAACTAGCTCGAGGTCCGTGGTTCGCTGCCAGCCGTGTTGGTTGAACTGCTCCCCAAAACAAATGAGCTGCGTTGCGCGTAAGCTCAGCATGTGTCGGCGGGCGTATTCAGAACTTCTACGAACCGTGATTGTGTATAGACTTAAATGGGTGTGGACGAGTGGAGACTGTTCTGGAACCCTTACCCCTTTCTTCTCCTTTACTCACCGCACCCGGGGAACACATGATTTCCTTAGGATATACAACGGTTGGAGTCCAGAATGTGATCACGCATTACACTCCGGGCTTTCGAGGTGAGAGGCCTGACTATTAAGTAGGCTCAACATGATTATCAAAATTATCTTTGGCGCTAAATATTTATTATTCTAAACTTACTGTTCAGGACTTACATATTTTTGATTATTTCTTTTGCGGTTTTCTGCCTTTAAGGCTATGGGATATTTGGATACCATGGATGACCAGCCCGTAGCTGTGCTCGTTCCTTGGGTGTTTTGGGATGACCTTTTGACCTGATCGTCTTTATCTTAAATTTATTATCTCCGCTTCACGGATAGTTTCATGGCCTGCTTCAGCTAGTAGAGAGACAGTAACAAAATGTTCTGTATTATTTTCTGTTGTCATGATCTTTTTGATGTCAAAAAGGATTGGGATAGTTTATTATTGGTGGGAAATTTACGTTTAGATGTTAGTTAACTGTGGGGCCGCGATCCGGCATGGATAATATTTCTAATGTGGACATTTTTTTTGTTATTAAATTTGGTATAGTTTAATATCATTGTATCACTTATATTTATTTATATGTTAGTTAAGGAAGAGGTCACGCGCTGCCAAGTAAATATTTCTCTGGTAGACATTCTACTTGTTATTATATATTCAGATTATTTATTATTGTTAGGTATTTTGAGCTTTATATATAAATAATGAAAGGTTTCATACCCATGTTTAGGTTAGTTAGGGTTTGACAACTTGCGATCCTATTCTAACCTTAGATTTAATACTAGGGCACAAGCCCGTTCTTGGCTCTTAACCTTTGATTATGAGAGGTGTAATTAATATTAACTTGTAGTTCAATTCTTAGTGTATTATCGTTGTTTTCTGATTACGCCATTTTTGGCGCTTAAATTAGTTGCCACCTATTGTTGCTGTTTATATGCCCTTCTGGCCTTGGTGGTTACCGATGCTCCTGCCAGCCTATTTGGCACCTAACGCTTGTATGTTACTCTTCCTCATCGAGGTGTATCTTGATTGTTTTGAATAAAATGTATAGCTCTCTTGTCTCTACCTCTGTTTGTTATTTGTGTGGGATGATGAAAGAGGTAGGCTACAACCTTTTCCTCTTTCCTTACTCATATAAATCTTTTTTCTTGCTTTTGCAAAGTTAATGTTTATAAAACAATACAAGCCTTCACCTGAGTTAAGTGATAAGCAATAATAATAAACCAAATTAACGTTCTGAGGAAAGGGTTAGGTATCTTAAAACTTAATGAAAAATAAATTGTTTAGGAAAAAAATGTGTAAAATAATGGGTTTGTGTTATTTTATTTATAGCTATCTTATTATATTGACAACTAGCTTTTACAACTGTCAGTGATTGCCATGATGACTAGCGTTTAACTCTGTCAATAGTTATAATAATTGGTAGTTTGTAAGCTCGTCCAATACATGTTATCTGTAACAATATTACCCAACGTAACGAATTCTAACCTCCAATTTGTAGTTGCTTGGAAAGTCTTGGAGCAGAAAAAATGGAAGCTACGAATACGTTTGTTGAAACTATAAACAATTATTGTAAACATGTTAATCAGATTTGAAACATTATAAAAATATACCATTTCAATTACATTCATTCATGATGCTTCATCAATCCGAAGCAATAAACAAATACAATGTTATTTATATTTTGCATATTAAAATTTGCGTACATCCAAAATGAAATAAAATTGTAGAAGCTAACAATTATTCTAATTGGTAATGCGAGATTATAAATAATATGTCAAAGAGTGGCTATAACATAACCTTATAATAAAAAAAATAGTCCATTACAATTTTTTTTTTACCATGATACTGTATTTTATTGAACAAAGGAAATATCTGTAACACCGGACATGTTGAAATCCCATGAATCTAATGACACTTTGCGTTTCCCGGCCGTATTTCCTTTACATTCATAGATAATGCTGTCTATTATGTCATTGCTGATACCAGCTCCATTTGCATAATTTATTTCATTCACGGTATTTTTAAAGGCGATTGTTTATGAGTATCAAACATGAAATAACCTTTAAATTGGCATAAAAAATGGTATACAGAAATTGTAGTAATGAAACCATTCTCATTATGTTTATTTGATAGTAAAATGATTAATAACTATAACAATATATTCAATTTCACAATGCACTGTTTCAAAAGCGTAGGGTATCAGCCTTGTGAAATATTGGATTAGCTGGTTTCCTTTTGATGATGGGTGATAATAGTTTTTTAATGGTTTTTACTCGCCTCGTCCTACTAGACCTACTTGTTTAGGTTATACGCATATATGATAATTATTTTAAAGGGGTAGGGACGAGGAATAAAATATATTACAGGTAATCTATCCATATTTGCGTGGGAGGAGAGTGGGAAACAATTTTTAGAAAAAATCATCCTCAGTAGACCCGACCAGGATTTGAACTTTGATCTCCCCTCCATCAGCAGGCCAGTTTAAAATGAGGTTGACGTCTTAGAACGTTCGGCCACTGAAGCGGGTATTTTAGTTTAGCTCCTACTTTTAATATATTCATTATTTTATTTTTTTATTTTCGTATTTACTGTTTTTCAGTTAATACGTTTAAAACATATGCTTTCAACGTTTTTAATCTAATTAGTATAGATTGAGAAGGTAGCATAAAAGAAATGCTTCCACATAAACTTAAAAAATAAATGAAAAAACACTGTGCTAAATCACATGTTAATTCCCCTCCCTATTCCCCCAATGCACCAAAATGAGATTTAAACCCTGACCTCCTGGTCACCTGCATACGGGACCAAATAAGACTGAAACATTTGATCACGTGCCAAGTATTACGGACTACTCAGTCGTAACTATATGAAAATATTGAGTATTCTACCACAATTAGCATATTTTCTTCCTTCTTTCTTCCATAAAGTGCATATTTTAACTATAATAAACAAAACGCGTGCCGGTGGGCACGTGATCTAAATTTCAAGTTAATTTAGTCTAGTTTCTCGGTGACGAGGAGGTTGGGGTTCAAATATAAGCCAAGTCCACTGGGGTTTTTTTCTAAATAATTTACCACTATTTCTTGAAGAAAATTTTGGTTCATTTTCGATGAATTGTACCTTCATCATCCCTAACATATTAGCGTTATACACAGGGTGTTTGGAAATGCATAGTACAAACTGTACATATAGATTGTTTGAACCAAAAGTAGTATAAAATCTTCATACACTTACATCCGGAAAACTACATCAGAGATAAAGCTGTGTAAGCATCCGTGTACAACAGATTGCATAGGAGTTAGGCGCGCGGCACTGAACATTTAATAATGGTAGGCACTGTATCTGATGTAGGACCGTTATTGATGACCCTCAGAATGTATTCGCATTTCTAGACAGACAGGTGTGTTGTTTAATATTAATAATTCTGGTGTGTTCTGCTGCCGTGCTCCAAGATGTCGAGGTCTGTAGTGCCGTGCCCCCAATTTGTATGCAACATGTTGTACAAGCATGTTTGAACAGCTTTGATCTCCAGGCACTGTACGCCAAAACTTTAAACACAATTTATTGGTATTAGCATAGCTCTCCAGATATAAGTTTAGAGGAATTTTATATTACTTTGTTTCAAACAAACTATATTTGTAGTTTGGGCTATGAGTTTCCAAACAACCTGTGTATAGCCCGGACCGTTAGTAAGATATAGTGAAAAAATAAATAAATATACAATCTTATATTGGAAATTGCTACAAATAAGTATCCGTATATCCATACAAAGGATCTAGTAAATAAATTAAGTTATGTGAAGTAATCTACGGTAAAATTAAAGTAGAAAGGTTCTGTTAGGTTTGACTAGGTTAATTAGCAGCTGAATGTTTCTTTTTTTTAATATAAAATTAAACTTTTTTATTTTTGCTAAACGTTAATCCAAGAAAAGTTCAAGTAAATTGGTTCAAGCTTTATGAATATAAATCAAGACTGTTTAGGTTAAGCTACAGTAGACCCACGACTTCTTTGGTGCTGACTGACAGCTCACAGCTGAGAGCTGACTGCTTTGAAAAGTTACCAGACCAAATTATGTATCCCTACGCCAAACCATATGATCTGCAAAAACATGTGATTAGCAGCTGTCACTTCTGACGGTCAAAATGTAGGTATATACCTAAATTTCGACTGTCAGAAGTCAGCTGTGAGCTGTCAGTTAGCACCAAAGAAGCCTTGGGGCTACTGTAAGTAGAAATTAGATTACATTTTGTTTGGAAAATCTCAGATCAAGTTTATATGGGTAGTTTGATTCAGATTAAGCGTTAACTGTATACACAAAGGAATCACCAAACTATAGAATAAAATTGATGATTTTTATACACATATACATATATATATACATACACATATAGCATACATAAGTACACATATAGCTTAAAACATACATACTTACATACACATATATCCTACATACATACACATATAGCTTACATACATATAAATGTAGCCTACATACATGCATACACATATAGCCTACATACATACATACATACATACATACATACATACATACATACATACATACATACATACATACATACATACATACATACATACATACATACATACATACATACATATAGCATGCATACATACATGCACATATAGTCTACATACAAACATACACATATAGCCTACCTACATTCATACACACATACATAAATACATATACACATGCATGCATACATACATACACATATAGCTTACATAAATACATAAAAACATACATATATACATGCACATATATCCTATATAAATACATACACACATACATACATACATACATACATACATAAATAATCACGCCGTTCTCTTACAGTGTAAGCAAGAAATATGCATAAAGATAAAGAAACAACTCCTTACGTATTCGATCTTCACTAACTTTCTCCACACTTCTCTTCCTTGCATACTATCTTCGCGTCAACAACATTCATACACCGAATCCTACATGATATTTTATTCCTAAAACTCTTAATGTTTATCCTTTTCACACATTCGTCTGCTACATTTAGCCACCTCTGGCATAGCCGGCCATTCTATTTGATACATACACTCTACCTTCATAAATTTGTTTTGTCACTCGATCCATACTCACCCTCTCAATATGTCAAACCCCCCTTAAGACACTTCTTTCACAATGTCCTATTGGATCCCCTTTCAAACCGTACGCCTTCAGTGCCCACTAATTACTGGCTCTTTCCACACGAGTTTTTCCACTGTAGATATCTCATTCCTACCACATTCATCTTGCTCTTGTGTTTCTCATGATAAACCCACGTTTCACATTCATCAAACAATGTTAGCGTTGGCACACTTTTATATATTGCCATCTTTTTCCTATTTTCTTAAAACTATTTCCCTCATTTCTTAGCCCGTCAGTGTATTTAAATGCGGATAGCCTTTATTATAGCACGCGGTAGAAAAAGTAATTGTTGCAAAAATGAATAATATATTTTTATTTTATTAGTGTTGTTTTATAGATTTTGAAATTATCTATCAAATATGACATTTTCAGATCCCTTGACCTGGCGTATGACTATATTAAAGTATATTAAGTAGCCTTTCTTGCTGTCAGATAAGGCTATTTTCTATGAAAACTTAAATCACTCGGATGAAATACATATTTAGACTACAATATAGGGGTGATTTATGTGGAATTTAAAGTAAACGTGACCCGCAGTTGCATTTAGGCAATGCAACAAATCACTCATAAAGACCCTTATAGATACACACTGATTTTGGTTGGAATAAAAGTAGAGAAAATTCAAATATATTTTGAGGTCAACATTACTAACATTTCTTTATATTATGTATGCTATTTTATAAGTAGGTATTGATAATATATATCAAAAGTGACAGCTGCAGTTAACATGACTTATGTATGAATATATTAAAATTGTTTTAGTAACCTTATAAATTAACTTCTGCCGTTCATCATACTAAAATCATACTATACACCCAAACGTAGATTCTAATCCCAAACCTCCCCCTCAACGGCAAAACAAATTAGACAAGAGTGACCTCAATATTCTATCTAACATATTATTGTAGTGACCGTGTAGATTTTGTTGATGTAAAACTCGACACGACTCATACACTAGCGTTATGGTCCGGATATTTTTGTGTAAATGTATTTAATGAGCAACAAAAAGGTATGGGAACGTTAGTTTATGACGTGTGATTAATACCATGCATCCCAGAGTGATCCTTGCTGTGCATGAAACCCTGATAGAGGAGGGGTAGTGGTTGTTTACCAGGCGGTGGGCAAAACTTGTTTGTCGCTACACGCAAACAGAGGGGGCCACGCGCGACCCACGGTGGCCAAGCTGAGGTATAACCTATTTATTATACTGCTATGGAAACATGACAATGCTTTCGAATGGGACATATTTATTTGACAATTCATAATGTATATAATTTGTTCTTGTTCATGTGTTTGTGTTTGGTGTGGGGATGCAGTTTTGATCTTTTGCTCATTTAGTCAAACAAATATTAAGGTACTTTAATATTTTATTAGCCTAGAACACAGGCATATACCAGACCCTCAGAGTCCAGGTTAAAAAGGCTGCATTCCGTGGGAGAGCTTGAGTATTTCAACACGGGCATCGCTAGGTGCCGTCAAGAGGCATTTAAATAAAAGCTCTTTTTAAATATGGTTTCACTAGACAAAGGACACAAATATCCATCTCAAGTCTATCAGCAAGCTTCCACAAAGCTACTTTCAGGTATTTACCCAACCCCCTCTTCACATAATCCTACCACACAAAGAGCTTACGCAGACTACTCGTTACGATTACAATGACCACTCGATAAGGAAAATGTTAAAAGTGAGCCGTTAAACAACTGAGCATTGACACTAGCAGCGAAAGCCAGTGATGATGGACTCAACCTGGCTCAAGAAGCGCAGCGAAACTTCCGTTAAGGCTAAGTATATGATAGATCCTTCTCGAATAGTCTAGTGTTGACAAAGCTCATGCGTAGTTCGGCTTCGAGTATCAGATGTTTGACTTTAATCGTTGGCCTCACTGTACATTTCAAGTTTCTTGGTGTGAGCAGGTCTTGGTTTGAAATAGGTGCAGCGCAGTTTAATGGGACACGTGAACACAGTACTGCTTTAACAGAGGCTAAATTGTGGTGGGTACACATATTGTTTGTAGTTGTATACTATAATCAGATGAAGATTAATAAATATGGGATATTTCAACGAGTTGTTCTTGTGTTGGGCTAAAAGTAGTTTTAGTGTGGTTCAATATTAAATTACAACTGTTTGAGCTCTGTGTGAAATTATTTGTATACAGGAGGTGAGTATTAATAAAGACCCCTGCATTTTCACAGTTCTTTCCAAGGTTGACATCGAAGTAGGACATCTCTTGTAGTCCTGACTGGTTAGGAATAGTATTACATAGTTGATATTAAAAATAATCTCATTAAAATAATCTTTAATCTTTTTACCGTGTTTACAAATAGTTAGCTTTTTTTTTTATTCAACATATTATTACCCATCCGGGATGTATGTATTTAATTAGACTGTTTGAGAAGGTATACGAGAGTTAGAGTTTAGAGAAAATGTGTGTGCACTTGCTCTTGGTCGAGCAAGAATTTCCATTATCATTAGGATAGTTGGGATTTTTTTTATAGCTCCTACCAAAGATTTAGCTGTGGATAGCTGTGCTCAAAAAAGAACATTTACACATCCCGAAGGAGATTAGCGAGTACTAAGTAAAGCTACACGCAAACCGTAGATAGCTACTGAAAGCACAATTTACAGTACAAAATGTTTTGTAAACACATATTACTTTTATTCTGGCTATGAATATAATAGTTCAACAGGTAAATTTAATAATTGATTATCCATTTATTTTAATTTATTTGAGGTATTTATTATTATTATTATTATTATTATTATTATTATTATTATTAGCACCGCGTCTTACTACCCGTTCGGGCTATACGCACTTACGCTAATATGTAATGGTAGGGTGATTGTGAGATGAAATGGAGGACCTACAGTTTAACGTGGAATCCGAACCACGGTGGAGGCCTGGCATNATTATTATTATTATTATTATTATTATTAGCACCGCGTCTTACTACCCGTTCGGGTTATACGCACTTACGCTAATGTGTAATGGTAGGGTGATTGTGAGATGAAATGGAGGACCTACAGTTTAACGTGGAATCCGAACCACGGTGGAGGCCTGGCATTCCCCACATTCACAAGATGTCTTGTCAGAGGTGAAGGAAGGGTTTGGTAATCAGATAAATCTTTGCCGGGACCGAGGATTGAACCCCGGCCGCCAGCATAGAAGTCTGACACCTTACCCCTAGACCGCCAGGTCACTTGAGGTATTTAACCTGCACTTTTTGAACTGAGTGATTATATTACCACACGAAAATTTCTATGAGCGAGAGGGAAAATGCCTACCAATCATACTGGGAAAATATTTTCACACTCCTTCAAGACAAATCCAGGTTTCCACGCCAGGGTTTGAACCCATGCACATTGTGTTCTGAGGTGAACACTATACTCAAGAACCATTGAAGTCGAAGATTTATGTATCCATTGTTTTTTCAAAACATAATTATTGCATCAAATACTCATGACATTTAAGCCTAAATTGTAAAACAAAATAACAAATGGCTAAAGTGTTTGCAGTGCATATGAATCAATACTATTTTCCCCAATTAAAGAATACAACTGAACAGACCGATATATAATCTTGCCATAATTATGTAAGTCACTGGCGATACCATCTTGAGCTTGGGTTAGTAGACGCAGTCACAATAGTTAACCTTGCAGAGACAAATCATATTATGGCAAAGACGTATCTTCTGTTCTTTACGAAACACATCATCTTCCTCGCTCATTGACAAACACTAACACCATTAATATGTAAGTAACTCATATCGACCTCGGTGGTATTGGAGTAAGGTGCTCGCCTCGTGTGTCCAAACCCAGCCGATTTTTACAGAGCTACAAATATCCATAATACAGATTCCTTCGGAGGAGAATTAAAGCCGTTGGTCCTATGTGGATTATGGCAGGTAAAATATCCCTGGAAGTTATGGGAAATTAAGTATCTTTCCGGCAAAATGTGTAGGCTCTTTCTCGCTTGTTCGTTAAAATCCAGGCTACGCTTAAAATTAATATATACATAGAAAACTTAAATATACTGTTTTGTTTGATAAATGAATTTACAGTAAATTTAAAAAATCATGTTTTAATAGAAGTAGAATTTTTCATCCGGGATAACAAGTTTGTTTGAAGTGTCTTTAACTTAAGTCCTAGAGTCTCGTTTCTAAGGGGTTTACTCGTGTTATTGCTTACCGACTGACTAACCGGGCAAACGTTAGTTAAGGTTGAGTATTTAGTAAGGAGTTTGCCTTCCAGAGCGAATAGTGCATGGTGTTTTACAATTCCTCACAGTGGTGGCTAGTGGGAGAGATTTTGGTGAAATTGTTATACATGCGATATTTATTATTTATAACTTATGTATGTTTTAAGGTTTTTTTAATCAATGGGGACCACCAGTTTCTTGTAATGAATCCATTATAATAGTTTGTTTGAAATAATTTATTGAATTTGATAGCATTTTTAGACCACTATAAATAATCAACCTTTTGTATAGCTAATATAAGTATAAGTAAACAAAAAATAGCACTAAGATAAACGTGTGGGATAAATTAAATAATTCCAGGGATGTAATTGATATAGGATACATGGCCATAACAGATAAATAGGTAATGTGTGTGTGAATACTATTGCATCAGAATATTTATAGACCTGGGAAACCTTTTGAAGGAAACGACAAATCTTTCAAATGGTTTTCTAAAGATGAATATTTTACATTTATTCTCCTTATGTAAGTATACAACTAACGAGCTAAATATTATTAAATTATATTTCTTATTACAAACCTTAATCATATCTTCCTTTCAGTTTCCCTCAACATCATTATAGTTACTCTAAAAACTTTGGGTTTATTTATTTTTGAAAACAACATGACCCTCTATTTCTATGGTTATTTATATGGCTATTAATTTAAAATAATTTCACTTTCTACTATAGTATTTTTTAAAGTATTAATTTTCATAGTTTAAGATCCATAGCACAGTACTAGCTAATATTTCCTCCCAAAATTATAAAGTTTGTCAAACTCATTCTGTGTGTTTTTTAAATATATATATATATATATTGGAATAAACATTTTTTAAATTTTTTCAACAGGAAACGTTAGTAATCCAAACTAAAACAAACAAAACACTTTAAAAAATCCTTTTCTAGATTGAAATCACTTCCATTAAAAATACTAATAAAACATGTCTAACATTTGATTGGATTTCTCAAAACCAGAGTTTTAGTATTACTGGTATTGAGATACGAATGGACGACGTAAAGTATAAATAGGCGAAGAGAAATTCCCCGAGCTGCCCTTCCAAAACGTTAGAAATGACTGTGGCCAGATGGGATTGTCTCGTTTGACGTCGCCTGCAATCTCTCGTGACGCCGCTGGGAGTGTGAATAGACGGGAGGTCAGAAGTCACACAGACAAGTCCTTTCTTTGGGCGCGTATGTGACGCCTCCAAGCGTCGTCAATTAGCGTCTAGGGAGTGAAGGGAGGTTAGGGTTAGGTTGAGGTGATCAATAACCCACACATGATATCTGGCTCTCCTTCCAACAAGTTGATATCGTCGAGTCAGGACTCAGGATTTGTTACTCTATTTTCCTTTCCAGTTTAGATTGGCTTGAAAACTAAACGATGTGAAAATAAATTAAGGACAAGGGTGAAAATGTAAAAGTCAACTATGGAAAATATATCTTATTATGGTATTAATTTATTTTTATAACCTTATACAAATATTTCAAAACCATTTGTGATAATTTATAAAGATTCTAAATTTAACTATCGTTATAAAATTAAAATTTATAATCATGTATATCTAAGACACTTATAGATTTCTAAGTAATAAATATATATATTTTAGATACACATATGTATTTGTATATGTGAATAAATATATTTATATACATAAATATAGATGTCTATATTGAGTAACCTTATTAACTGCTAATTCCATCTGTATTGCTACAATACTAGGCCTCCAACCCTAGATCCTCTTCTCACCCTTATACTTGGTCGCCCTTGAATGCCTAACAGGGCTAGTTGTCACAGTTAAATTATTTGTTTGTGATATGCCGGCTGATTCTTCACCTAGCTTTATAATGCCGCGAAGATCTTGGACCTCGGAATCTCCAGGTGAAATAGAATTGGATTCCTAGGTTTTGATATTTGATGCTGGATTACTTGGGGCACGCTGTGAAATAAATACTACTCGGAAGCTAGGGTTACTTAAACCAGGTGTAACTATTATTATTATTAGCACCGCTTCTTACTACCCGTTAGGGTTATACGCACTTAAGCTAATGTGTAATGGTAGGGTGATTGTGAGATTAAATGGAGGACCTACAGTTTAACGTGGAATCCGAACCACGGTGGAGGCCTGGCATTTCCCACATTCAGAAGATGTCTTTTCAGAGGTGAAGGAAGGGTTTGGTAATCAGATAAATCTGTGCTGGGACCGAGGATTGAACCCTGGACCCCAGAACAGAAGTCCGACACCTTACCCCTAGACCACCAGGTCACCTGTAACTATTATTATTATTATTATTATTATTATTATTATTTATCACCGCGTCTTACTACCCGTTCGGGTTATACGCTTTAAGTACTACCTGTAATTATTAAGTGTGTGAATGTTGGTATGTTTTTATTGCATATATATTTAAACACATAGTGATAAATTCCAGCTTCATTGACAAATTCATGGGCGTACAAAATAAAATAATCCTTGACAGTAACTTTAACAGACAGAACAATAGTACAAGCAGTTAAAATTACAATGAAATATACTGAAAAACTCTCACAACTAAAATTTATGTGGTCTAGTTGACGAAAATGAAACAGTTCAGTGTGTTAAATAATTAAGGTTCAAACTCGATTTTTAAAATATAGTGTCATTGTGAATTAAAAAATAAATATCTCTTAATTGATGAATGTATTAGTTAAATCTAAAAGAAAGTGTAAAACAAGATTAAACCGTTTAGCAAATCTCCGCCATCATATACACGAAGGGAACATTTACGTTGATCAGTATCTATCATATAATAGCAGTTATTTTTTTAATTCAGCAATAATTCGAAAGTATTCTAATTTCACTTGAAATAGTTGGTATTTTTTTCCGAAATGTTTGCTTTGCTAATAAGAATGAATGTGTCTCAAACCTATTACTACATAATTAGTAAATTGATTTAAGGAAAGGCCTGGTAGAAAAACAGTAAAAATTTGATGAGATTGAAATAGCAACGCTTACCCTTAAACTGTTAATATATCTTACTTCCGTAGAAGACTTTACAAACATTTGGAAATTTATTGGATGAGCCTTACTTAGTTAGAAAATTAGGTTTCTTTTTAAATGCTTTAGTAAATTTAACACAAAACAAGAAATAAAATTTTAACCTTTTTTTCATCCATTCTTGTTCTACATACGAAAGCTAAAATAAAATAACGTTTTTATTTCATTTAGGATATTTGTATTTTAACATATAACACAAACAAGAACACACTATATTAACTAACGAGAAAAAGCAGTTTTTAACTATCACACTTCGCAAACCCTACACATATTTATATCCACGTTTCGAAGCCAACTTTTTTTTTAAAAGACATTTCTCCTAGTTTGTCTGAACTATATTTTTAATTTTAAGGTCTGGTTTCCAAGTTTAGATCTGTGGAAAGCTGGCAACAGTGTCGGAGGCTGTGGACCTGAAGAGAGAGATTGTTCTTTTCCAGCCGATATGACTCTCCGTGGAGGAATGCAGTTCGATTAACAGCCGCAGTCTGAAGTTTGTTTCTTCCCCGAGCTTAATTACCGACTTGTTTTTACGCATGATATCAGTTTGCAAGAAGGCACGTCGAGTATTTCCTCTACCTTATACCCTCACTAAAACATTTATCCAGCCATAACATTCTTTACATTAATTGATAAATCAAAGCCAATATTTTAGTTTTGATTCAGTAATTTATATCAAACTTGGCTGTAACAAACATTATATTAATTTGCTGAGCTTAAGGTTATATAAGTGATTTATTTCTACTTGTTTTAAAGGTTTTATCTATAGTAATATGGATAAAAATATGATTATTAATTTATATTATGTACTATTTCTTGAAAGTTAAATTTTATACGTAATAATTTATTCGTATAGAGGATATCCAGAGATCCGTGGTTGCATATCAAGTTAGGACAGTTACTGGTTTAAATATTATTCGTACATATCTACTGATCATAGCTTAACAAGCGGATTTTCTCCACCTGCTCTTTCTTTATTTCTATTCAAGCCTCTAGTTAAAACGAGTTATTAGTTTTCCATATATTCTTATACTTGAGCTCCATTGAGTCAAGCTTCCAACTGTCTGAAATGATTGATGTCACAAAAACAGAAAAGTTTGTACTTGGAATTAAATATGTACCAAAACTTTAATAATTCATTTATTTTTGAAAGAGAAAATATCTATGGTGTTTTATGTGATTTGTCTTGAACAATGTTTTTCAGTTAATTTATGTTTTCTTGTTTATTGAAGTGTGTTCCTTGTGTGCAGTATGCTGTATACGGGGTAGGTTCAGGATTGTTGCAAGCAACAGCAAAGTTGAGGATTGAGTATCGTACAATATAATAAGGGAATACAAATCAAAGAAAGTGAACATTTACTTTTGACACGTAAAAATAACTTTTGTGTTACAAGCTAATGACAAGACAAAATATTAGTTAAAATGTAAACCGGGATCTAGATGAGACCTAGATATTTTTTCGTGTATCTATTATTATGAGGTACTAAATAAATGATTAATATCTAATCCTCATATTAAAACATCTAATCCATCACTTTGTGTAATGTATATATATATATATATTATGTTATATATATAATATATATTATGTTATATATAATATATATTATGTTATATATAATATATATTATGTTATATATATAATAGGTTTTATATATATAATATATATAATATATTATGTTATATATAATATATTATGTTATATATATAATATATTATGTTATATATAATATTATGTTATATATATAATATATTATGTTTTATATATATAATATATTATGTTATATATATAATATATTATGTTTTATATATATAATATATTATGTTATATATATCTTCTATAGTAATAGATTATATTGTAAATTAGGAAAATACAATCGGAAAATGCATGCAATTACTCAATCAGTAAGTTATTAATATCTCTCCTGGTTTCAAGGTAAAACTCAGAAAATCCAAAAAAATAATTTTACTGGTTTTTCTGTATGGGTGTGAAACGTGGTCTCTTACCTTACATGACGAACACAAATTTAGGACGTTCAAAAACAAGTTGCCTAGGAAGGTATTTTGGTCCAAAATAAGATGAGGCTACTGGCAAGTTGAGGAGTTTACATAATGATTAATTGTATATCCTGTACTCATTACAAAATAGTGTTAGTATTATCAAGTCTCGTATATTATGGTGGGTAGGACATGCAGCGTGAATAGGAGATTCTAGAACCGTGTTCAGGTAATTGACTGGCAAACCCAAGGAGAAGATAGATACCATTGGGAAGACCTAGTTTCAGATGGGAGGATAGAATTATAATGGACATGAAAGAGATAGGATGTAATGAGGTGGATTGGATAGAACTAGCTCAAGATAGGGATAGGTGGTGTACTTTTGTAAATGTGGCAATGCACTTTCGAGTTCCAATGCCATAGAGTAAGTCATCTTAATTTATTTTGAATGGGCTTTATTTTATCATGGATCTCAATTAGTAACTAATAATTAAAATTAACATGTGTTATGAATAATTTCACACAAACTTTATAATAATTCTACTAATCAGTTTGCTTATAAATATTTTCAGTCATTGAAAATCAAAACTAAGGTGAAGGAAAAATGATTAAATACTGTTTTACTATGGTTGTAGCTCATATCACTATGTACACTCAAGTTAGGTTGTAATATAACAGTCTTAGCTTGAAGTGCCCTCTCATTTCATAGCGAAAACAAGCGAGGTAAACTTGTTCCCTTTCTGTCAAAAGGAACTATATACATTACACGGTAACAAGATTTATTCAAGAAAAATATTAGATTGGCTGACAAGTTTGTAAATCTTTGCGCATTACGATGACAGCTAGACAGTGGGAAGTAAGGCTCACTATGAAATCTATGGTCTTCTCACTATATATATATATATATATATATATATGGGATGAGGCCATCAAATCCCTCGAATCATTGTTTTAATTCTTTTACAGGGAATTTATTGTATATATATATATATTGAATAATGCCGATTGATGATAGGGAACCATTTAAAACTATAGGAAGAATTCAACAATCAGGCCCCAGACTATAAATTTAAAACTTAACTGAATGTATGAATGTTGTAGTGAATGTATTATGAGAAAGAATATTAACATTTAGTTACTATTGGTATTCTCTATTTTTATATTCTATTAATATTTTATTTATATTTCCTCTTATGTTCATAATTTTCTCCAAGATTCGGATTTGGATTCTTAAGATGGTGGATTCAACCCAACTCATCTATATATGTATAGAAGGTGTACGATTGTAATACATACTTTCTATGTCTTGTAAGTCCATGTCACTATGTATATTTATTACAAGTATATAGGAAAGTTTAGACATTTTTTTCATAACTGTTTACATATTTTTTATTACTGCTTGTAACTATTTGTTAATTTCTAAGCTAGTAATAGATCAGTGACACGGGAATAAGACGTAGACTCTAAGGATGTTCCTTTACACATTACTAAAATATCAGAGACAAGTAGAATACACTTTTATTATGACTTGAATGACATAGCTATTACTCTAAGTACACTTCCATTACAAATTATACCATTCTTAAGTGCCCCTATATCAATTGGCAACTCTTTTGACAGAACTAATTTGCGGGATGGCCTACGTAAGAGCACAGTTTTTATAGTTTCAAGTTTTTATTTCGCTTAAAGCAAGTGCTCACTTTATTTTACACCATTCATTAGCGTCGTATCTATAGGCGTTTTCAATTGTTAGTCAAGGCATCTTTGCCGATGTGTGTTAGTAAAATTATATTGACCGCTCAAATAAAATTTTCTTAAAGGCCACACTTTGATAAACATATTCATACAATTTTAATTCTATTGAGTTTCCTCTTTATGCCAAATCATAGAAAATAATTTTGCGCTGTTTGATAACTGTGCCTTGGTTTGTATGTACGTACGTAAACATTCTACAGGTCACAAATTTCCATTAATGTACCCCATATTTTGTTTTGGCTTTGTATATTATCAGAATAGGACTATATTGAGATGTATTCATTTATTTGCAGTTATTTAATACTTTAAAATATTTTAAACAAATTTTTATTATTATTATTATTATTATTAGCACCGCGTCTTACTACCCGTTCGGGTTATACGCACTTACGCTAATGTGTAATGGTAGGGTGATTGTGAGATGAAATGGAGGACCTACAGTTTAACGTGGAATCCGAACCACGGTGGAGGCCTGGCATTCCCCACATTCACAAGATGTCTTGTCAGAGGTGAAGGAAGGGTTTGGTAATCAGATAAATCTGTGCCGGGACCGAGGATTGAACCCCGGCCGCCAGTACAGAAGTCTGACACCTTACCCCTAGACCGCCAGGTCACACAAAATTGTAATGAACAATAGTTATATTTGGGTAGTTTCAATGACTCTAAAAACTTATAAAACAACTGTAGAAATTTTAAAATTTTGGTTTCTGGCTATTTAAATTCGAATTTAAAATGGATATCAGGGAAAAGTTTTTCCTGATATATAGAAATATATTTTTATTTTAACAAATAAATAATTTTAATATAGTTTTCAAATAAATTATTTTGGAAAATTTAAAATTTCTTTAAAATATATTTTCAAAAAAAGGGTTTTATTGTGTTTATCAACATGATGTGTTTGTTTTTACGAGGAAAACTTACTTAAGATTATTTTACCGAAAAATAGTTTTGAAAATTTTATTCGGAGCTTTACTAAATAATACGAAAATGTTGGTGCTAAATTGTAGTACCATTTATTTATAAAGCATATCATCATAATACCCGTTCGGGTTGTATACATATGTACTGATTACACTAAATTAAAAGGGATGAATAATTTTTAAATAAGTGAAGGGGCCCCGCATTTGCGTGGAAGGAGAGGTAAAACCGGCCTCAGTACACTTGACTGGAATTCGAACCTCGATCTCCCCGTCCTCAGCAGTCGAGCTCAACACGTCAAGCGCGTTAGTCAACTACGCCACCGAGGCGAGTCTAAATACTATTAAATGCATTGACAATTTATAATGAGTTCTAGAAGATTAAATAAATATAGAATAGATTGGATGGCTTTAATAAATTAAGAAATGAAAATATAAATGTTTAATAGACACAATCATTAATAAAACAAATGTTGAAAATTAACAATTAGGCCTATAATTAGAGTTTTACTTAAGTAAATAATTATTTGGAAAAATAATACCCAACTGGGACATTTTAGAAAATTAAAGTGAAACAATAATGAAAGTCAAATAAAATAGTATAAATTGCAGTTAACAAAATATTATACAAGAAGTAAAATATAAAGTTAAAATGTAATTATTGATATTGGAATATAATATGCATTTGATTTGTAGACATAAGTAAATAAATAAAATGAATCAATCATGCACTGTGAAATTTCAGGGTTTCTAGGAACTGTAAATTTAGTTTAAATTTTATACATTTTGGTATAAAGCATTTTCTAGTTTAATGTTATATTTGAAAAATTGCCTTTGTTTCTTGTAATCTTGCTTTTTTTGAAGACCATCTGTAGAATTATTTTCTCATTATGTTATAGTATCACAGGAATAACATCGTCAGGAACTAAATGACATGAATCTAGGAATCCCATAGACTAAAATATTCGTAGTGATAAAGAATATCGAGATAAAATATACTAAGTAGTGTAATTTATAGGTTAAACATAATGACAACATTACTTATAGAATAAAATAATTAAACAAACAAACTTAAGTTTTAATCTTAAGCATAGATTTTTTTTCTGCTGTATGATGATAATTTGACTAAATAGGTGTGGCTTTAGATCGATCCGGCTGCTTCCAGACACATCATCTTCCAACTCGTAATAAATACCCGTTGCATATTTACAGGTCTATTTATTAATTATTTAAATAACCCAGGCCTGTGGTATTAGAACGATAGAATGATTTTTTTTAAATCTTTATAGAGTTTTTGGCCGTATAACAGCTGTTGATTTAATTTATTGGAATGGTACTGGTATACCATAAATTTGAGAACCCTGATAAATGAAGAGTATTTT
>CABFOV010000009.1:0-24144 GCA_902141375.1 Timema poppense | reverse complement strand
ATGGTACTGGTAAAAAAAAAATTTAAAAACCCTAATAAATGAAAAGTTTTTTGAAAAAAAAAAAAAAAAAGGTATCTATACTCTTTTTAAGAAAATAATTAACTTCTATTTCAGCAAAGATATTTTGTCCATGGGAACAGCTTGCGTTAATTTATTAGAGTAATCACTCATGATATAATAATTATATGATGTAATATATTCTAATAATTTATCCTATGATGTGTATTTTAAAGAGACCAAAAGGGGTTTCTATATGCAAAAACTAAAATGCTGCTCTCTCTGAAGGATGTATCGTCCTGTACTTATAAGACACTTTGCAGCTTTGTTACAAAATAATATTTTATTTTTCCATTAGTTTTCATTCAATACGTTTGTCTGAACATTTGTTTACATAAATGTGCTAGCAAGAACACCTTCATATAATTATTTTTATTACTTAAAATAATAATAGATTCTTAAGACATATTTAAGGACTCAAACATGGTTTGCAACAAATAATAGCTATTTTGTAAATATAGAATTTTCAAACACCTTTAGAAATACTTTATAATATATCCTAATCAATGTTGTTTCATCTTCTTGATGAAACTTAAAACTGGTTGTTCGTTATGACTGACTTCACTGTACTAGTCAGCATAATCAACCTTTTAGCTTATAGTATTTGTCTTGCAAGAAAGTCTGGCCATTATGTCTGCGTCATCTTTATAGGTGACCTCTTAGCCAATTATTTACAGCTCGAGTATACATGGTATTCATTATTTATAGCTCGAATATACAGGTGGACTAGAAAATATTGACACATTTTAGAACACTATATGTCTAGTATTTTAACTACTAAATGTTTCAAATTAAACTTTAATTAACAACAGATTTACAATTTTTTACATACCATTGAATTATTCAATTTTTAAAATCAATATCCTTAAGATGACCACCATTATATGCAATACCTTATTGTATGTGCTTCTATAATCTTGAAATGACTTTGTGCGATAGTTTTTGTTGAATTGTGACTTTCACCATCATTATTGTTTTTATATGTTCCTGAATTGTTATTGGTTGAGTCGCGTAAACATGACTCTTTATTTATAATGCCCCATAAAAAAAAGTCCGAAGCCGTTAAGTCTGGTGAGCGTGGTGGCCAGGTTATGTCCCCAAATCGTGAAACGAGGTACCCACGAAACATTTTGCCAAGCACCTCCATTGATGCTCGATCTTCATTAACCCCTGAATTGCAACGTAAGGACATAGATACCAATAACCCTTGGTCCCAGCTAGATGGGGCAACAGCCCACACAGCCTAAACATCAATAGAAGTGCTTCGCAAAATGTTTCGTGGGGACCTCGCTTCATGATATGGTGACATCACCTGGCCACCACGCTCACCAGACTCAAACGCTCCGGACTTTTACTTGTAGTGATTGTTACAGAGTTATGTCCACGCGACTCGCCCGATAGCCATAAGTCATCCACTTAAACAAATGTGATGGAAGTTGAAACAATTCAACAAGATACAGTGTGAAAAGTCGTATCAAGATTCGAGAAGCACATTACAACAACGCATTGCATAGAAGGGGGGCATATTAAGTACATTGGTTTTTTTAAAATTAATAATTCAAGGGTATGTAGAAAATTGGCAACCTTTTGTTGTTATTTTAATTTTTAACTTAAAGCATTTATTATTTAGGATAGTAAGATGTTATTAAATGTTTCAACATATTCTGTTCCATCTTGTTCATTTGTACAGTAATAATTCTAAATTATTAATATACTTAAGAAAAATAATCTTTTAAAAAATATCCATAAATAGATGAACAAGTTTCTGGAACGTTATTTCCTATAAATATTGTTGAACTTTATAATTTTGATATGTAAATCTATATTTATGTTAATCCTTTACTTTTACTCCTTGTAAAAGTATAAAATCATAATGTAGAGGTAAATATTCTGTGTTAATCTGTAAACATAACGATTATTATGTTGTTTTAAGTTTGACACATCGAAGCCAAAGTAAAGGTTCAAATTAATAATAATAAAAAAATTAGGCATCAATTAAAATTCTCTACAAACACACAATAATGCTTACATAAAATTTTCCTTAATAATTCATGTTTATTATTATTATTATTATTATTATTATGTGTTCGGTATTAAGACAGGCCCGTTTCTTTTATCAGTGAACATAGACCGCCAATGTACCTTGTCCTCTGCCTCCTCCTTAAGCTCCTAGACATTTATTTTTTTACTCAAATCATCCAATATTTAAATCCCCCTCTACCGTGAGCTCCTCTTTCCCTCAACCTTGCCTTCTATAAAATAGTGCAGAAGCCATTTCCTCCTAAGGATGTTTTCGATCTAGTTTGCTTTGTAGCCGACCAAATAATCACATCCATTTAATTTATTTGAGTTATCTAATGTAAAAATTTTTTGGACCGACTGATTATATCAACATACGACTTATAAACTTAATTAAATCTAGAATAAACACAAAATCCAGTCCCCGGAAGTTTGCTCATCACTCTGGAGAAGGAAACCTACATTTCGCTAATGATAAAGTTTTTGACCATGTCAGGAATCAAACTGAAAAACAACTCTACCGACTGAGCTAAGGTGTCGGATAATCATATCCAAAATTGTTTTTTTTCCTACCCACTCTTCTTAGGACTTCTTCATTTGTTACTCTATCTGTCTACCTGATATTCTAAAGTCTTTTCCAGCTCTCCATATGGTTCTGTTCCGTCTTCCTGAGAGTTCAAGTTTCTGCTACTTGCAGCACGAAGGGCCAAATAAGCATTTCATCTGTTTCTTCCTAAGTTCCAAATGAAACTTGCTGGCCAGCAGTTACCTCTTTTTAATGAAAGCTTTCTTCGTCATGGCGATCCTTGACCTAATATCTTTGGTGCAGTAGGCATCCTTTGTCAGCAGACTTCTCAGGTACTTGTAATGCTCAATTATTTCCAACTCCTGGTTTCCAATTTTGATTTTCAGCGGCTCTCCATTTTTTGAAATCATAATTACTTTTTACTTTTCTATCTTGATCTCCATGCCATATCTCCTTCCTGTTAACACCATATGGTCCATCATTTTCTGCAACTCTTCTTTATTTTTGGCTAGAAATGCTAGATTTATGCGTATTTTATTGTGTTAATAACACGTCCTCGTATCCTGAAATTTACATGTTCATCCAGGGCTTCTCTGACCAGCCACTCTCCATACAAGTTGAACAGACTGGGTAACAAACAGAATCCCTGCCTCAATCCTATTCTTTATACTGTTGGCCTCTCGCGGTTAATTTCATAAAGTACACGAGGTAATACTGAGTATTATTGCTTATAAATAGTTTTATATAGGTTTATATATATATATATATATATTTTATGTTGATACGTTATTGAAGATTTTGATGTGATTTAATGGATTTGTATAAACCCTTCTTTCCTAGTGTCATGACTTTACTTAGCTTACCACTAAGGCCTAATTAAAATTTAGAGCTCCCCTTTATACTTTATAAGCAGCTGGAAGTATTACATTGGTTAGGCCACGCTCCCTAAAGGAGTACGCAACTAGTCGAAAGTTTGGGAAGCATGGACCTAGAGAAAGGCTGGAAAATCTAAATTCTTTTGAAGCCTTGATTGTAGTGGATGTTTGGGCTTGAAATTTGGCTAATCTTGTCGGTTTGTCTTAGGCATTATGTGTGTGTGACCAGGACGTACCGGTTTATTTGTGATAACTGTGGTAATATTTACTATACCATTGGTGCTACACGTTTTTCATCAGTGATGGGAAAGTCGGAGTTTGAATTCCGGCTAGTTGTACTGAGTACTTTTTCCTAAATGGTGTTCACATCTCTCCACACAAATAATAATATATTTTCTCTTAACTCTTAAGTCAAATTTGTACAAAAATAACTTTACCTGACAGAAAATGTTCTTAATCTACTTTTACATATTTATACGCTGATCCATTTGATCTGTCGCTGTCCCTCTTCATAGATATTATCAATACAAAAATGTATATATAGTAAATATCAATGATGATAAATAGAGTGTTTTCATTTCGTCTAAAAAACCTTCCTATGCAAATTAGACTGTATTTAACCTCACTCTTAACCTGTTAGTGCCAATAAATTGAATTTTTTGAATGTGTAGTATGACACGATGTACAGAAAAATCAACTTGGAACCTTGTTACTATAGTAAACTAAGAACCTTTAGATCGTTGTGATGTTTCATGAAGAACCAGAACCAAGGAACCGGAAGAATAATAAAATATACCACAGAAAGTTAAAACAAAATACGGGTGAAAAACAATTTATTTTTATTCTGTATCTGAGAACTGTGAATTCTTGAGAATTTTTTTATTTGCTTTTGTTTCGAAAACAAAGGGACTGGCCTTTGACTCAAGGGATGTTACTAACACGAGTATAAAAATCTGGAGCCAACCCCCCTCCCTCTCCCCCATCTTGCCCCTCCCCTTTTTTCCTACACTTTTCCTCCCCAAGTCTCAAGCCTCACGCCCCCTTCTGTGCAATGCGGGTCACATCCGAGACCGTACAAAGAGGAGAAAGAGAAACGCCATCAAAGATCCTTGCGAAACCCAAAACAAATTGTTTGGAGTTTGTGAACCCGGTACCCGTTTTCTCTTGGGAGCCACAATTCACTAGACCAGACCAGTGGAACAAAAGGAAGCAGCTCCCATACCTCCCCAGTGGGTTCCGGCAAAACTTGGAACCACCCTTAGTCAGGGGTGATCGAGGACCGGATGGGGTGGTTTCCGGGTTCTTAGGACAATGTCACCGGCCACTATTGATTGGAGGTTCGATATTGTTTCCGACACTGATACATCACAATATTTGAAAACTATAATATGTGTATGTCATCTCAACGACCAAGAGACACTACATCACGGGTATATATATATATTATCTATGTAAGTATAAATATCATATAAGTAAGAATTATATACCTAGTGTATGCATGTTTTGATAAATATAATTATATATAGCTATGAGTAGAGTTATATATAGTAATAAATATAATTATATATAGCTATGAGTAGAGTTATATATATAGTAATAAATATAGTTTTCATATGTAAGCATGTATATTTATCCATAGACCTATCTCTCTCTGTATGTGTGTATTAATAGAATATATCTGTTTCTGAGCTTAGATTAGGTCCGATGTTTTATTTATTGACACACAATTCACAGATGTTTACAATCTCAATCACTCATTGAGGGCTAAGGGTTTGTACATAAATAAAATATCGGGCCTAATCTAGGCTCTGAAATATAATTTTTAATAATAATAATATCCCCCGCATGAATGGGTTCGTGGGCTGGATTGTGGATGATGTCTGAAAGTTTTATCTGTGAATCTTCGCCCAAGTTTACTGAAAATGTTCTTTCTTTAGTGGTTTCACTATCTGATGGAAAAAAGTTTTATAAATTAGAGCTATATGATCCCTAATATATTAGTATAAATATTTGATCATAAACCGGCTGAGCAGTCAGAATCGCATCAAACAAATAAAGAAATGTATTTAATCTAATCATCAAATGCAACACTTTGAAAGTAGTTTCATTGACGAAACCGAAGTATGATAGAAGTCTTACCTTTGTTAAATTCTGTTTTAATTAAGTAATTATGTGTTTGAGGTAAAATCACGGAATAAAGTGAATTCTCTTTAATAGATTAAATTGCATATTTAACATTTCACTCAAGATATACAGCACGTTATTACGCGTAATTTATAAAAAAAAAGTTTCTTAATATTTACAGCCATGGTTTCTAAACCTTAATACTAAATATATTATGCTTATCTCTCTTAGGAAGTCATTATAATAAGAAATTCCTAATAGAAAGTTATAGAGTAAAAAAATCTTATCCTAAAAAATATAAATGTTAGTTCATATTTACATATCAAAACTAGACCTTGCTAGTAAATACAATTTCTTGTGTAAAATTTTAACATTCGTTTTAAGAATTGTAAATGACTGGTACTTTACTGGTACTGAATTTTAAAGGTCTATAAATTTCCGTACACTCGCCATCAATTGATGTTAAACCATTTTAACTAATAATGATAAGTGTTATTAAAAGGCCCTAATTTAAATTTATATTTTTGTGTTTTTTACCAAATGTTAGTAGTTATTGTAGGATGCTTGACCGAATTTAATCCTTCATTACCTTCTAGGGTAAGTGTGGTATGAGCATTCCAAACATAAAGGAGAACCCCTGTGTTACTTTGACCTTCAGAATAGTCAGTGCTGCGTGCAAATTGTCTCTCTCTCTCTCTCTGTCTCCACACACGAGTTGCTAGAAACTTTATGTCTCTAGAACCTCCGCGTGCTACTTTCTACTACCGAATTAATGATCCGCGAGGCTACATTACTCCGCCTTTTCTGCTTCCCCCCCTTTCCCCTCTTACTAACAAAAAAAAACTTCCCTTTCGGAGGCAGGGAGTGTCCCACCGTCACAACTCTTGGCTGGGAAACTTGCTCCGGAAAATAAACAACTGTCGTTTGTGAATGTAAGTTACTCGGAAAGTTTTAAAATGTGTACTTCACCGCGTGTCAAGGGCCCCTGTGGGATTCTGGGGGGAGTGTTTAGGGCTTTTGTTCGTCTGAATGGACTAGAGTTTTAATTTCAAACTTTTATTGGTGCTTTATGACGATTTATGGTCACTTGTTTACACTGAGTTGGCGTTATTAAGATGGGATTCAAAGAAAATGTACCCTCATTTGGTGGAGATAAATGTTGAAAACTATTTAGATAAAAATTTTAACTCAGTACACAAGACTGGGATTTGAATCCTAACCTCCACGTTGCCGGTAAAACAGATATACAAGCTTAATATGGAACCTATGTGGCCACATGCACGGTTTATTCTAATGGTTAAACCGTTGATAATTAATTGCCAAGAGCGTAGAAAATGGTGGCTAAGGGGTTACAGACTCCCATATGGGGCTATACGTATAGTGACATTTTCTAGAGTACTTCCCTACCCTTTTCAGTCCCCCCTCCTCCCCCAAAAAAAGTAGATTTTCACGCTCTTTATATTTGCACTAGCTCGGTATTAAACATTCTTCATTTAGTCGAAATTTATATATAAATATCAAATTATAATACTTGGAAATAAACATGATGATTGCTATAACAATCATGTTTGAGAATATACGTTGAAAATGCTCTAACTCTAATTAGTAAGGGTGGGATCTTACGTCGGTTAGGTAAACCTACATTCAACTTTAATGAGCTTTGTTGATTGTGTTTTTTATGACCAAAAGTTGAACATTTTATTGAACATGATCCTCTACTTCTAAGAAACATATAAATCGTTTAGCTAATTATGAACTTGGCTGTTTTAAACTCGATGTCGGCTACCTTTCAAAGGCATGGATACTGTTCCCAGTTGAGTACATTCATAAACTACGCCAGACTGCAAGTAATTATTTGAACGTATACCAAACTATCATAAAATGTGCTTATTATTATTATTATTATCACTATCATCATCATTATCATTATTATTATTAACCTTATCATTATCATTATTATTTCCATGATTTACAAATAAAGCTGGGATTGGGTGAAATCGAGCATGAAGAATGAAAAAAGGTAATAAAAAATGTATAAAACATATATGGGCAAACACTTACGCCTATTCAAGGAATATAGAAAAACAGAGTTCTTTATTTACTTTCAATAAAACGCGCTAGTCCTGGTCCCCGTGAATTAGCAATCACAAGGTCGTCCGCAAGTATAAAGGACATGGTAGGTGCTGATTAATATATTTAATATTTATATTCTTATTCGTATGTACTCTAAGCTGTGGGTGCATTGACAAAGTCTTCAGTCCCATCTAGTTTGATTTGTCGGGGACGGGGAGGTAGGGGTTGGAAAAATAAAATCAAGGTCTGTAAAATAGGAGTAAAAAAAGTTTGAAACTCTAAACATATTTAAAATTAATTACTAGGTGCATACATATATATTATTATATAAATTAAACTACTTTAGTTTCATTTATATCATTATAGGCTCTTTTTTTTGTCGTATGGCACATATGACCGGGAGAGAATCTGAAATCCAAGTTCGGTCACCTAATGTGTAGACTATTTGACGCTCCGTTGACACAGATCGTTGCTCAGGGAACACCAAAGGAGGTTGTCTACACGCCGTACCCGCAATGAGATGATTATGATGATGATGATGATTATGGTTATTATGGAGATGTGTGTGTATCTGGGGTGAGTCTTAACCTAGCTTAGTCTAAATTACCCAACCGATACTCGAGGTACCGGCCTGGAATCGAGCCTGGTGCACTGACCACTACACCTCGGGGCCGGTTATTATAAGCATTAGTTATACTTAAACACAAACCAATTTATATTTCGTTGTTAAGACTGCTCTTAATAGTTTATGATACAACTACACTTTTATTATATCATTGGTGCTGAATTATGTTGCTTTAATTATATTAATTACGTGGTTTTTGCACGTGTCTACAATAGAATAGTTCTCGAATACACTTTGTTGGCCTATAGGTGTTTATAATGGTGGGGAGGGGGGAATTAGACCTTAGAACGGATATAGCCGTGTGATGGGACCATTCATCATAGGTTGAAGAATGACACACAAGCACGGGAATCTAATCCGAAACCCCTAGCTAGCGTACCAACGCTTTTCCACTGAACTATCAAGGAATCCTCCCGTGCCTAAGATCATTCATCAATTCATAGTTTAATACACAGTCAATGATGGACGTGTCGATTCTTCGGTTACTTGAAGCAATCATTGGGATCACAGTCATCTTAGCAATAATTGAAATAAGTCCACAGTCACCTGAGCAATAATTGAAATCATTCACCTGAACAACCATAGAAATCACAGTCACCAGAGCAATAATTGGAACCATAGTCACCGGTGCAATTATTGAAATAACAGGTACCTGATCAATCATTGAAATAACAGTTCCCTGATCAATAAATAAAATCATTCACCTGAAGAGCCATAGAAATCACAGTCACCAGAGCAGTAATTGAAATCATAGTCACCGGTGCAATTATTGAAATAACAGGTACCTGATCAATCATTGAAATAAGTCCCCTGACCAATAAATACAATCATTCACCTGAAGAGCCATAGAAATCACAGTCACCAGTGCAATAATTGAAACCATAGTCACCGGTGCAATTATTTAAATAACAGGTACCTGATCAATCATTGAAATAACAGTTCCCTTACAGTCACCAGAGCAGTAATTGAAATCATAGTCACCGGTGCAATTATTGAAATAACAGGTACCTGATCAATCATTGAAATAACAGTCCCCTGACCAATAAATACAATCATTCACCTAAACAACCATTGAAATTACAGTCACCAGAGCAATAATTGAGATCACAGTCACCTGAACAAACAGTCATTGAAATCAGTCGCAGTCACCGGTCAAAATGTACAGGGTTGGCTGGCTAAGTGGGGAGAATTAGCGCACTATGTCAAAAGTCCCGGCTTCAATTCCAGTGTCAAGATGTCATTTTAAAACTAATTAAATTTATTTTTTAAGTATTTGTTTTCATTGACATCCCTCCAGATATAAAATATGGTGACCTTCTTCCTTATCGGCACCGATTAATCTCATACTTCTATTACATACATAGGTTTTTAAGATTATATAAATCGAGTTAATAAAATAACTCTTTATTGACATGTTGAATATTGGATAATCAAACATTATTCTACTCTAAAATACATATATTTTTAGGACAAACACAGCAACGTTAGTCCAGACTGTTAACTTGCCATCAAATTTTACCATTGTTCTGTAGCGGTTGGTGTGCTTGGTAGCTGCTTAAGGCGATTGGCCCTTATCACTTTGAGTGGAAATGCAGAGCCATGGGAACAAACGGCTATATTCAAGAATTTTTATTATTTTTCAATTTTCTTTTCGGAAACTGTTTGTTAAAGAATAGAATAATGTTGATTAAGTAATATATTTTATATACACACACCCCTATAATTTTAACAGTGATCAAATATCGATAATATTGAAATTTTTCAATTGAAAACTGCCGGCTTTATAACAAAAAATAAGAAAATGTAACGATTAATAAATATCGATATATTATCTTAGAAGGGGAGTAGAAAATATTAACATAAAAATTTCACTATTCTCGAGAAAATTGATATTTCCAAACGTATGATTTTCCTGCAAGACTTGTCCGGTAGCTAACACCATCTACAGTTTCCGTAATCCATCTGTTCTTGTTGGTGCGGAAGGATACTTTGGTCAGCTGTGAAGCCACACCACGCATTTCACCCTCCCACCCACCATCCCACAAAATAGGTTTAAGACTTACACTCGACAGGGCCAAGGGCCTTGAGTAAATTTGGAAATAGGGCTATGAGAAAAAATGTTCCTTGGCGTGTTTAATATGTTGGGTATATTTCTTGGTTTAAATAGTTTTAACCATAATAAATGGAAATAATCATTCTATTAAGTAATTAACCCGATCTGACCAGTCGGAACTGCCGTGTGTTTTCGAGGAAGGCCGACCGAAGGACTAACGGTCTGATGACTTTCTATCAAACCGGACTCTGGACTGACCGTCCATCAGTACGAACTAACCGTGTTTGGGGAGAGTGGGTGGGAGGTCAGTCCAAACAATCAGCCCATAAGTCTGCTGCCGAGTATCGTGGAGCATACAACATTGTGTGTAGGTCTCCTATGTTTATTGATACCAATTTTTAGCGAGAATTGAAGTACTATATTGTATTTTAATCCTTTGAATAAACTTATTTGTATTGTGCATTCGTGCTTGTGCCTGTGAGTGTTCACTGGTTTCTTGGGCGTTTAAATTTATTGAGGCATGGCGAGGGCAAGCAATAATGCTTGTGGAGTGTAAAAACTAAATATTATTAATAAGAGAATACTGTCCTTGCTTCACTAACCAATCCTTCACCCACAAATTTATTTTCCGTTCCCGGTTTTATTTATGCTCACTAACAATAAGAGAAATTGCAGCACACAATGTTTCATCCATATTCAAGCTTAAAAAACGCACAAACACGTCCAGCACTGCCCGTGTGACACTTTTGAATAAAGCGAATATCAAACAAAACGGATGTCAAAATATATTATATTTGCGATTAAAAAATAACTACTCGTAAAATAATATTTTGCTTATGTCGAGAATAGAAGCAATACTTTATCTGTTTACGTGGACTAGCCACGCCTGCGATCGAGCCATTAAGATATATTTTTACCCCTGGGAGGTAATCAAACCCATGATCTAATTTCAATACACGCATGTTCTACCAACCTAGTCAAGGTGATTGACATGGAAGCGGTTCATTCTAGAAGTTTTAATTTATAGTTGAACGAGGATCGTGTTTTTATAAGACGTCCAGAGAGCAACACATCGTTGCCTACTTTACATCTTGATCGATGTCTCTAAAAAATGTGGCAGTGAACTCCACAGAACAGGTCACATACAACATCATCAAAGTATTCCGTACGCGTTAGTCTTATAACTCATTCAAACAGACGGTATTTTCATCACTGTTTTATGAGTAGTTAATGTAACCAACAACATTCTAATTTATTTTAGAAAATGGTTTGGGTATTCATTAAGTCAAAGAGTTTATATGTATTTTGAAACGATCAAGATATATATTTATTGCATTGGGAATATATCGATACAATATATCCATACACCCCGCTTTCTTTGATCTATTTTCAAACTTTTGTTTAAAATACAAGAAATCACTGTTTAATTCGCTAGCAAAATACTAATTATTTTCACATACATCTGAACCTTTGAACCATATTTTTACCCTAACGCCTAACTTTGATGGTTCAAAAACAAAAGAAATATATAATAACAATACGCAAATTGAAAGAGTGTGATAGTGAGATTAAACGTTTATAGTTAAAGTTAGTTACTCTTCGAAATAAATACAAGTGCAAAAGAAATATAAACATTACCATTAGATATTCCAACTTTAGTCAAAGTCCTAAGTTTTAATTCAATAATCATTGACACATATAGTTAGAGTAAACGTTTAAAGTTAAAGTTAGTTACTCTTCGAAATAAATACAAGTGCTAAAGAAATGTAAACATTACCATTAGATATTTCAACTTTAGTCAAAGTCCTAAGTTTTATTTCCATTAATCTTTGACACATATTCTAATAGTAAACGTTCAAAGTTAAAGTTCATTACTCTTCGAAATAAACACAAGTGCAAAAGAAATATAGACATTACCATTAGATATTCCAACTTTAGTCAAAGTCCTAAGTTTTAATTCCATTAATCTTTGACACATATACTAAGAGTAAACGTTTAAAGTTAAATTTAGTTACTCTTCGAGATAAATACAAGTGCAAAAGAAATGTAAACATTACCATTAGATATTTCAAGTTTAGTCAAAGTCCTAAGTTTTTATTCCACTTATCTTTGACACATATACAAGTGAAAAAGTTCATAATGAAAGTTCCAAGTTTTTAAGTCAACTGATATAAGAAATGGTTCCTAACTGGCGAAAGAGAATTTTGAAGCATGGATGATGATTAAGGAATTTTAGCTTACATTGTTATTATCCTCGCCTTCGTTTGCACTAGCTATAACCATAGCCAGTCCCAGAATAGTTCATCCTTCATACGGGCACTTTTTTATACGCTGAAGCACAGGTCACAGAAAGGGGAAAGAAGGAGGGAAACGAAAGAACCAGAACATGGCGGGGAACGACCCACAACCTTCTAGACGGCCGAGGAAACAAAACTTGGACACTGGCGATGTTCTTTCCAATCGGTGATCAGGGGTGAGGGACGGCTGTTGTTGTTGAATGTTTGAATGGGCGCGTCTCTTAGTACAGTTTGGACGGTTGTCTGGTTCGTGTGGGTTGTTTCGGTGGGCCGGCCGGGCGTGTTGTAGAGCCAGCCGCTAGTGGAGTTGGTGCGATTGGGTAAGTCGGTTGTATTTCTTGTTCTTTGTAGTGTTTAGCTAGTGGCTAATGCTACACCTTTGTCGGTGATTTCCCTCTCTTAAGCAATTCCTTCACTCTCTTGGTGATTATGATATTTCCCTCTCGTAAGCAATTCCTTCACTCTCTTGGTGATCATGATATTTCCCTCTCGTAAGCAATTCCTTCACTCTCTTGGTGATCATGATATTTCCCTCTCTTAATCCATTCCTTCACTCTGTCAATGATCATGATATTTCCCTCTCTTAATCCATTCCTTCCCTCTGTCTGTGATCATGATATTTCCCTCTCTTAATCCATTCCTTCACTCTGTCTGTGATCATGATATTTCCCTCTCTTAATCCATTCCTTCACTCTGTTGGTGATCATGATATTTCCCTCTTTTAAGCAATTCTTTCCCTCTGTCTGTGATCATGATATTTCCCTCTTTTAAGCAATTCTTTCCCTCTGTCTCTGATCATGATATTTCCCTCTCGTAAGAAATTCTCTCATTCTGTCAGTGATTATGATATTTCCCTCTCGTAAGCAATTCCTTCACTCTGTTGGTGATCATGATATTTCCCTCTCGTAAGAAATTCCTTCACTCTGTTGGTGATCATGATATTTCCCTCTCGTAAGCAATTCTTTCCCTCTGTCTGTGATCATGATATTTCCCTCTCTTAATCCATTCTTTCACTTTGTCGGTGATCATGATATTTCCCTCTTTTAAGAAATTCTTTCCCTCTGTCTGTGATCATGATATTTCCCTCTCGTAAGAAATTCTCTCATTCTGTCAGTGATTATGATATTTCCCTCTCGTAAGCAATTCCTTCACTCTGTTGGTGATCATGATATTTCCCTCTCGTAAGAAATTCCTTCACTCTGTCGGTGATCTTGCACCCCACTTTTAAACACGCTACGTTGCAACCAAACGGGTGAGTTGAGAGTTGTTGACAGTAGAAGTTTTGTTTCGATTCTTGTTTGTGGTTTGCAATATTAAGAATACAGATTTTATTTGCTTCAATATTCATAAAATCTTCCCAACAAGTATAAAAACAATTAGGTTTATTTTATGAGACAAAATATACAAGAAAAAAATAAATATAAGCATTCAATCAGTAATAAATATTTTATCATTTATACAGAATCACGAAATTAAAATATGTATTTTTATTAAAGCATCTAATGAGTTAAAAAATTTATCTCTAATAGGATGAATTTCTCTCGCATTAGACTAGACTGCCGATGAAAGGGAGATGAAGGTTCGAGTCCTATTCGGATGTACTAGGGGTGGCTTTCCCTAACATTTTGTACCTTCTCTCTCTACTAAAATGCTGGTAACTTTCCTCTAAATTAAATCTTCTTCATCTTTAAAATATTACCTTAATAAGTATATAAACGTATAATATGAAAAGATAGTAAAAAGGGGTGCTAAAAAAAGGAATGAGTAATTTTAATTCCGATAAATTTTCATGCTGTATTATTATTATTAGTTCTGTCTTAAAACAGGTCCATTCCTTGTGTCAGTGAGCTTAGACAGCCAATGCACCCTGTTCTTTGCCTCCTTCAGCTCCCAGAATTTTCTTCTTTCCTTCAAGTCATCCGATATTTGAATACTACTACTTTTTAAGCTCCTATTTCCCCCAATATTTCTTTCTATGTGGCGCAAAAGAAATATTCTCCTAAGGATGTGTCCGATACAGTTATTTTTGCGCCGAAGAATCACATTAAAATGGTTCTTTTCTCACTCACTCTTTTTAGGACTCCTTCTTCATTTGTCACCCTGTCACGCCTGACTTTCTCAATTATTACCCAGCACCACATTTCATAGCTATCCACGTATTTATTTTTCATCTTCATAACCGATAATGTTTCTGCTTCATACAGTGCGATGCTCCAAATATAACATTTAATCGGTTTCTTCCTCAATTCCAAACTCAACTTACTGGTCAGCAGTAACCTCTTCTTGTTAAAAGCTTCCTTGGACACGTCGATTCCTATGTTTTCTAACTCCTAGTTTCCAAATTTGATTTTCAACGGCTTTTCATTTTATTTTAATATGGTAGGTAAAAGTCCTATAACGGATAAACATACACTAATAGGCTCCATTATGAATATGTACCATTAGATATTATATAAAGCACTGTAAACACTACCGTATTAATTGCCAATAAAATTCACTTGAAACCATTAATATCTACACCCTTATACAAGCAAATCCATTATACATTCTATTCAAATTCAATGTATACAACAAGCGCCCACTAACTCCATTTATATTTCGGGTCGATCTATTGTGACGTTGGTCCGTTGTAGCCCCGGGCGAACCAGTGATAATGAGGGCTACGGTAGCTCAGCACTCGGAAAGGAAGCTAGTAAAGGACCACTGCTAACCTATACACCGTAAGCCTGACGTACAATTTGCTTGGTTACGCTACCGTACAATTTGCTTGGTTGTAACGAGCTGCGCTTTATTCTTGCGCTTTGTACACACTGTATGTGTGTGTTATAGTTTGCATGAGTGTGTGTGTGTGTGTGTGCGTGTTTTATAACCTGGCATGAGTGTTTATTTGTGTCTGTGTTCTATGACTGGCAACACATTCAAGGTGCCCCATTTCACGGCAGCCATAATGCGCCTTATCTATGTGCTGTTTATTGAACGCGCATCTGGGTTTTTGAAATGCGAGCTTTATAGCTTTAATATCAAGAGGCGTGGTTGGATGGATTGAAAAGAGTTTAAATATAGTTGGCGAACTATTTAGGCACCTAAACAATGTAAGGTATCGAGCTATTTTTAAGACTGAAGTCCTTGTATTTAGTAGTAAGGACACTATTTTTAAATAAGCTATACAAAACGGGGCTATTTCCTGATTTTGTTTGGAAGAACAGTAGAGATAATTCAAACATATTTATTTGAGGCTGACATTGACAATATTTCTTTATACTACTTGTGTTATTTTATAGGTATTAATAATATCTATCAAAAGTGACAGCTGCAGATAACATGACTTTATGTATGAATATAATAAAATGGTTTTAGTAACTTTTGTAAACTAACTTCTACTGTTATTCCTACCAAAATCATACTATGGTTGTAAGACCTACTGTAATACGCGCTGCTAAAAAAAGACTACTGGAAGATGCGATGTTAAAAAATATATACATATTAGCCATATACTCAGAGAACTATAACAATTTTTTACTTTACTTAATTTGCACAATTCATTCGATACCTTAGCTCAGTTGGTAGCATGTGTTTCTAGTGAGTTGAGGGTCACGGGTTCAATTCCCGGCACGGCCACAAAATCTATGATTGGTTAAATGAGGGTTTCCTGTTTCACAGAGATGAATTAACGGGCGAGGGTTGGCTGTTATGTCTATTCTAGATATAAGTTAGTTTATAGGTCGTTGAAAAAGAAATTCGGTTCAAAAAGTGCACTTTAAATGCCTGAAATAACTGAAAAAATTAAAAATAATACACACAAAAATACTCGTAATCAGAAAATATGATTAAACATTTACTATTTTCCGTATTATGTTTCAGGTTTAATCTAATTTAAAATGTAAATTATTATTTTATGTCTTGTAGTTTTGTTTGTTCAATATAATTTATACTTCACCCCTTTTCATTATGTACCTCTTATAAGCATCCATTACCATAGTAATTTATCACAAGACATTAGTAATATTATAATTTAAGCTGTTATAAAACTTTATTTATGACGAACAAAGTGGTGGAATTAACTTAATGAGTATACTGCTTGCAAAACTAATGGATGATTTCCATTCTCAAAACTTATTATTTTATTTTATACGGTGTACATTTTGTTCAAGACTATTCTATTTTGGAAACTATAGTTTTCGAAACAATGACTCACTTTGCGTAATACACTATCTAAATAGCTGTACCAGCTAAATGTTCGCCATTAATAAAGCAATTTGGATGCGACAGAAAGTAATAACTAAGGCTGATTCATGCTCCCATTTAGGGACAGTTATTCTCTTTTGCCATCCTTTACGCAAATAAACGAGACTTTTGTGCATGTGTGTCTAGCTTTTAGCAACGTAATAGCCATAAACCAGGAGAACAGGATGATAAAGGGGAGATTCAAGGTAATGCACTATTGCTACCTGTTTAATATATTGTAAGATAAATCTTAGATTAAAAAAATCCACACTATTCTTGAAGTAGACTAGACTGCCAATGATAAGGTTTGAGGTTCGTATCTCGGTTGGGTGTATTGAGGATGGTTAGTCCAAAAATGGTTTTTCACTCGCCCTCCACGCAAATTTGGATACACTTCCTATGACTTTATTTTGATTCGATCCCCTCTACCACTAGTCTAAGTCAAGCTAAGCTATTTTTTAATCAGCTACCATACAAAATACACGCTGTAGCTAAAACTGAAAGAAGCGTATTTCCCACAACAATACCTTGAATGTTTATGTTTTATTAATTATTAAATTTCATCAAATGATTTATAAAAAGCATATTTATTGAAACTGTTGGTTATGGCTTATTAGGTTTGTATTATTATTATTATTATTATTAGCACCACGTCTTACTACCCGTTTGGGTTATACGCACTTACGCTAATGTGTAATGGTAGGGTGATTGTGAGATGAAATGGAGGACCTACAGTTTAACGTGGAATCCGAACCACGGTGGAGGCCTGGCATTCCCCACATTCACAAAATGTCTTGTCAGAGGTGAAGGAAGAGTTTGGTAATCAGATAAATCTGTGCCGGGACCGAGGATTGAACCCCGGCCGCCAGCACAGAAGTTTGACACCTTACCCCTAGACCACCAGGTCACCCAGGTTTGCAGTAAATCTACAAGTTTTTTAAAACTCAGTTTTATTTTTCACTTACTTACAAAGTAATATGTCCCTAAATAATGACTTACTTTCTGACAACTTTAAATAAAACTTTACTGCAATAAAACCTTAAAAAATATCGCTTTTAAAGTGTTGGATTTTTAAATGTCTGAAGATAATAATGTATGTTTAATTATTTGTTCAAAATTGTATAGGCTTTCACTGATACATAATTTCCAGCTACAAAGAAGAACTAAGCCCTGACATACGAGATAGCGTGTTTTTGCTCTTTAAGACCATTTTACTATGCAAGGGCACGCGATAAAACTAAAACACAGCGTAATACAGACTGTTAATTTATACTCAAGTTTTTAATGTCTGCTGAGTACTTGAATTGGCACATTGTTACCAAACTTATTTCTACTCAAATTTGATTTGTGAGCTAATATTCAAAGTTATATCGTTCCACCGTTAATATTGGCAACACTTTTGGTAAGAGGACTAAAGTTTACCAGCTCAAATTGTATACGTAATGAAAGTCATGCCTAGTAATAACTATAATTATATTATTGTTGATATTCTAATGATCGCGTTTATTCAGGTATTGTTTTTACCAAGTCGTTCCTGCGATAAAGTGATTAGAGAAGCTAACAAGTCCAGGGCACTCATGCTTATTCGATTTAAAAGAAATATCTTTATTTTCTAATATAGAGAACTTATTGATATCGTCAAAACTTTTAACCTCGAAATTATGATTGATTTTGATGTTTGATATAACCCCGAAGTCAAAAAGGCGGGGATTATTACTATTCTCTCTGTCCCTACCCCTGTATGTTTATCTGTTTTGTAGGCCTACATGGAGCTACAGCCGTAACATTTTTCTCCATATTTAGAGGTTATATAGTCATACTTAAAAGAATAATCGTGAATTCAATTCTAGACCTGAAATTAAGGTTAATTTAAGGATGAACTGAGTTTTGAAAATTTGAAATTAAAAAATATTATAGTAACGATTTTGTTTAGAAAGAATATCAAACAAAGATTGATGAGTTAACATGTAGAATAAAATTCCTTCAAGGGTAGTTCACATATATTTTTTAAATGTTAAAAAATGGCTTTAGTGATCTGGCTAAAAATTAATATCTAGAGAGTGTGTTTGTTACATGGCAAATAAGATTTAATGTTTGTTATTTGAAAAAAAAAAAATAAATTACAGGTAGTTCACTAGTAACTAATTTTTAATAGAATAAAATAAAATGGCTCTAATAATTTGGTTTATAACTTTTATGCGAATAGTGTTTGATTATATACAACAAGATAATATTTAGACGAGACTTCCAACTACGGGGATATTGAGGAGAGAATTTTGTTCGGATGTTCTGAGGGGGGTTTGTCTAAAATGGTTTTCAATCTCCCTCCACGCAAATGTGGGTACACTATATATATAAGTTTCCTAATCTCCAAAATCATTAGCGTGATTAGTACATAAACGTATAACCCGAACGGGGACACGGTGCTAAAAAACTATATTTTTTTTTCTGATTAAAACTTATTTATGAATAGTCTATTGATAACTGAGTTTGAAAAATTTCACCCCAAATTATAGTATAATGAATTATGTATGTCTTAATGGTAGGTACCTTTTATTATAAGTATGATTTTGTCTTATTACCAAAATTATTATTATTAGCACCGCGTCTTATTACCCTTTCGGGTTATACGCACTTACGCTAATGTCTAATGGTAGGCTGATTGTGAAATGAAATGAAGGACCTACAGTTTAACGTGGAATCCGAACCACGGTGGAGGCCTGGCATTCCCCACATTCACAAGATGTCTTGTCAGAGGTGAAGGAAGGGTTTGGTAATCAGATAAATCTTTGCCGGAACCGAGGATTGAACCCCGGCCGCCAGCACAGAAGTCTGACACCTTACCCCTAGACCACCAGGTCACCCCTTATTACCAAAAGATCCTTTAATTGATTTGAAAGCTTATCCAAGCTAAGCTAGCTTGTAATTCATGAGTTTGAAAAAACTCAGCGTTATATGCTTTTGATTTAAACCAATTTCCAAGTAGACGTTTTTTTGTCTCCGTATTACCAGATGTTCAGTATGCCAGGCTATGGCATTGTGAGTTGGACAGTGCGCAAATTCAATAGCGTTAAATATCCCTTAATCGAGATTGCAATCGATTTTGTATCCAATAAGTTTAACTATAAAGCTCTCTACGTTAGTGTTAGAATAACATGACACA
This sequence comes from Timema poppense, assembly GCA_902141375.1. Taxonomy (NCBI): domain Eukaryota; kingdom Metazoa; phylum Arthropoda; class Insecta; order Phasmatodea; family Timematidae; genus Timema; species Timema poppense. The sequence goes on along the minus strand of CABFOV010000009.1, from coordinate 4,108 downwards.
ATAGATGGAGTATCTTGAACAACGTTAACAAGGTTTTTCAAGTCCACGATGAAAATCTTCCATCTCTTATCTCCCTCCAGCCACACTAAGCACTAAAATTACGTGACCCACTTTGATAACACAACGTGGCCTCTACAGTCTAGCTGGTGTACCCCTTTAGTTGCTTCCTCCAGGGAATAGTAAGTTCACCTAATTTGTATTCCTCACAGATCCCAATTTCCACTTAATTATTTTATCTCTTGTAGATTCCTGTTTACCTTCCACTTCGCCACGCGTTCGGTTTAACTATATCATCTTACTTTAATGTGTGTACAAATTTGTTAATATTTAAGGTTGATTTAAAATAATAATATTGATGTATACTTATTTATATATTTTTATTTATAGTTAGTGGTAGTTTGAAAATAAATTATAGATAATCCTGGGTAAGATCTGTACAAATTAATAATATGCATCATTGTGGAGGTAAAACCAAGTATTAAAATTTCAATTACATTTAAAAAAAAACCTATCAACACTGTTACTAATGTAATTTTAAATTAAGCTTAGAGAAAGGCTGTGGGGCCAACCAACTCACTCGATAACAACAAACTGGCCCTATCAGTGATAAAAGTGTCGTTAACTTAAATCATCTGGAAAATAGTTATAGCCTTTAACCAAACTGTCTTGTTGGTGTTTTAACTTCAGATGTTCGGTTAATCGACCATTGAATTCTTGCCGGAACTTGTTGGCCCAAACAATGATATCGGTGTTAGCAGCACTGCTTGACGATTGGGGAGAAACACTGGTTATTATGGTAACATTAACGGTTTCATTAAACTCTACCTTTTTAAGATTTATTGGAAGCTGCAACAAACATCCAACTCATTGTGACCGCGTTCAAGATGGAGTTTCCAAACTTCACGTGTTCTGTACGGTTTTATATGAGAACAAAGCTGGTAATTAATGATTAGTAGGTGTGTAAGTCCAACACATTAGAACAGTTGGTGCATTTGCCTTGTGAAATAAGAATTCTATGTTTGATTTACTCCAAGGGCAAAATTTATGGTTGGAAAAGTGCGGTTTTTCTATCCCAGTTAAAAACTAGCAGTTGAGGATATTTATTAGTTACATGATAAATTATTATTATTTGAGGTATTTAACGTACATTTTTTGAACTCACTGGTTATGTCAGCACACGAGAATTTCTATGAGTGAGTGTGAAAGGGCCTACTAATTTTTCCGGGAAATGTATTTTTCCCACACCTTTCAAGGTTCTTTTGTATGCCACAATCGACCGACGGCTATATTTCCCCTTCAAAGGAAGCTGTGCTACGTATTTTAAATCTCAAAAAAATCGGTTGACCCCGGCTGAGTTTGGACTTACGATCATCGGGTTCTGAGGCGACTACTCTACCTCCAGACCATTGAGGTTGACTAGAATGTTTTAGTTTAGCCATCTACTATGATTTAATTGGGATTGAGCAAGTTAAATATTCATAATAATAATAATAATAATAATAAATACGATAGCGTCCTATATGTTTGTCTATTTAACTTTGAACATATTTTGTTCAGGGACACTCATAAAAATAGGAAAATAGCATAGAGCCCAAGACAAACGTCAATGATCAATGATTGTAACCTACGTTATATTTTGTTTCATCATAGGACTGAGATAGTTTTATTATATACAATACAGTCAATAAAAACAAATACACTTATTTTGATCAAATAATATTGAACGTGTTGACTGGTGACTATATAACATCTTCGTACATTTTGTCTTAGACTGTAACGAAAGTGACAGGTCGTTTTAATTAATTACACGGGTTGACATGAAGAATAAACTACCCACTCCTCTTTTCCTTTACCTTTTTAACATTTTAAAACATGAGTTACATCAATTTAAAGTTAGCCGACTGCTTTTTCGTTCCTAGTTTTAAGTTTTTATAAGGGATGGTGGTGGCGTTGGGGGGAATACCCTCACCCTTTTCCTTTTTTGTCTGGTTGACAACCCAAGTCCGTGGCTTTTATTCACAAACTCATAAGTTACACTGACTGCTTTAAAGGGAAAGAAAGAAAGAAGAGCATAAGAAAGTATTTGATTGTATTGAATTATTTTCTTTCTTATTTTATATTGTAATTTGTTACATTGATTGACACCAGTGATAGATTACTATCATTGGCGTTTACAACTTAGATATAAGCATATAACCCGAACGAGTATTAAGACGCGGTGCTAGATAAATTAAAAAAAAAAAAATTTAATAATATCTGTGTAGCATTAACATAAATGTGCGCACACATCATATTGCTTGTTTTGTTAATAAATAAAATATGGATACCAAAATATGTAATTATAGACCAATTTTACCTTTGTACAATTTGACAGTCTTTTTACCGCTTCGGTGGCCGAATGGTCTAAGGCGTCACTCTCATGTTAGCCTGGCCTGCGGATGATGGGAAGGTTGGAATCTGATTCTCGGTTAGATATGTTGAGGATGGTTTTTCCCTAATGGTTTCCCACTTTCCTTCCACGCAAATACTGGTATATAACCTCTAAAATGTTTCCTTCCTCATCCCTGCCACATTAAAGTAGTTGTCATATGCGTATAACTTGAACAGGTGGTAAGACGTGTTAGTAAAGCAATTAGATAATAAACAGGTTTTTTTTTAAACCATGATTTTTAAAACTTTGTTATTCCAAATTAGGTTTTGATCACAATAAAAAAATAATGTCTGCATTTAAAAAAGGTTCAATTTTGTATTTAACGTGCACTATTTGAACCTACTTATTTATTAACATACAACCTACAGACTAACTTATCTATGTAACAGATACAGCTTCATGTCTCCTGATCGTTAACTTATCATTAAGAAAAGTTAAACCCAAATTTGCCATTTAAGCATATTTCAAATACGCTGGGAATTGAACTCAGAACCCTTAGATCAATAGTTTGATGTGCTATGTTTGAAAAAAATCCCTTTTACTTGTTGAATATTAAAACAACGATAGTTTGTTTTTAATAAACTCTCAAAATTGATTATGACATCTTCACTTTTTCTATTTATCTTTTTTTAAGTGATTTATTTAACACGATCATCCAGGATATCCATATTTAGTTACTCTAGGGACGAAGGGATGAGGAAAGAATAAGTTAGAGGATATATACAGTCATTTTCTTATAGCAAGACCAATAAACAATGGATTAAAAACCACTCTAAACGTGTCCGTTCAGGATTTGAAACTCGACCTACTCATTATTGGTAAACCAAACTAGGAGATAATCGAAGTTTGAAGTTTAATCCACGGGCCTATTAATGTGGATCTTGATACAATTAATGTAAAATAGCTTTAGCAAATGTCATTTAATTGTGAGTTAAATATTGATTTCACCATAACTACGTGAACTTATTTCAAAACGTGTCTATGACGAATAAAACAACCATTACATTTACTGAAAATGTAGGGCATTAACTACAAAGTATATAGAAGTTTATACCGTGTTAGTGCTTGTAATAAAAACAATTGCAAACAAAATAAAACTTTTTTGTTTTGTTTTATTAGCACTTAACACCTCTTTCATTTCGAGGCGTGCTGCTGCCAGTTTTATTGACTACGTTTTGATTGCTTTCTGGATCGAGTTTCTCTGAGTCTCGGAAATGGAAGCTAAAGTTAGCAGGCAGGCGGGACCTACACGCATGGAGGCTAATTACACACTTATACAACTCTTGATATTTCCAATACTATCAGGATAAGCTGTTTAATTCTATAATGTAAGACATATTTAAAGGTGGAGTAGACGGGAACACAAGTTTAGGTCTGTATATTTGCAGTTTTTATAGTAAAAAGAACTTGTGTGCCAAAATAAATAAAAATTTAATTTTTCTTTAACATTGCAGTCTCGGCGGTATTTCTTGAATATTTGTCATGGGCATCTAGATATCTGACTAAGATTCCTTAGATTTGTATGAAAATATACTGTACTGTAAATATACTGTTATATACTCTTTTTTCTGATTCTAAACATGATCAAATATGGACATGTAATGAGGGAAAAGGAAGGAAGGGGGGTCTGAGGTGGTAAAAATGGAAAAAGAGTTGCTGAGGAAGTCCGCTAGGGCA
>CABFOV010000008.1:546714-568659 GCA_902141375.1 Timema poppense | reverse complement strand
TGTGTGAAGAGAGAGAGAGACAGAAAGCGAGAGGGAGAGAGGAAGCATTTTCTTTCTTCTGGTGAGTATCAATTTCTTCTTTCACACTTCAAACCCCTTTCAATTCTCTTCCGTTGTTCCTTTTGTAATCACTTTCTTTCCTTCAAAACCACCCCCGTCAGTGGTCTAAAAAAACATCCCACTCACAGTATCCACGATTCCTTTTCAAGCTAAATCCTCAAACGAATGCTGGAAGATCTTTGTTATAGAAGCGATCCTTTCCATAAATCAAACTTAAGCCAGAGTGCATAAAGTAAGCAATAGGAAAAAAGAGATAAGTTATCCTGCTCAAATCATAGATAGGATTTAAGATTTTTAAATGCAATATACAAAAGAAGGTGTCGAGATGATTTCTGATCTGTTTTTTACCCATTCTTGGTTTTGAATGATTGGCTGTTGAAGGAGAAGGACGTTATGGTTCCAAAAAGATAGACCATAAAAAAAAACTTTTAATATATTTCTGCCAGAATCTTTGGTAAAATAAAAACAAAAATAATACAGGCTAGGTTTTCTCTGTCATTCCCCTGCTTTTGATGAACTCAATTATTCTTTTCGTTAATATTTTCTATTTATATAATTTATGGAGAAAGTAAAGGAGAGAAAAAATATTAGTTTTGGTGACATGAAAATATCGATATAGCGAATTTCCCACTTATATAAGGAGGTTCATTTATGAATTTATTCATTGAAAAACGATAAGTTTATTAGGTACTTGTAAATGATGTAATTCATGTTATACATACTTCCACTTATTAATCTCTTAAATATTATGTTAATCAAAGCTTACCAACTTGCCACATAAGCATTCAAAAATGTACTGTGCCAAATGCTAACACTAGTTGTTTAGAGAAATCAAGCCTTAGGTTAAATGGAGCCAAAGTTTGGAACTCATAAATCAAAGTATTAGGTAGGTACTTAGCAAAACAATAATTTAAATCAACCATACATTATTATATTGCTCTTGTCAAATTATAAACATATGATTTATAATCATAAAAAATCCTAATGTTTTGGTAATATTCACTAAAACAAGTTGCATAATTGTTTAATAGTGTAGTCTATATAAAAATAACCCTATATACCATGATTCACAATTATCTTTCATGTAAAAACACAATAATATATAATAGATCATCACCTAGTTTAATATTTAGTAGAAACATTTCTTCCTTTGTTTGTGTGGTTTTGTGATGTACTCGGGTATTATAAAATCATAGGACAAATCAATAGTTGTGTATTTTAGATATCCTTATTTCTTCCTAGCTTAACATTTATTACACGATTTTTTAAATATTTCTTTTAGGTATTTAGATATAAATGACTGCCATTAACTTGTTGTAATGTTTCTGCGTAAAATTTTAAGACAAATTTATAGTTATATATTTTATATATGTTAATTTTTTATTATCTTCAATGCAATTGCTTCAGTTTTATTATAATTATCTATGTAGAAACTAAGAGACACAAATCATTATATTTTCTGAACTGTCTCAAATAAAATTTAATTTGTCAAACTAAACGTTTGAATAGTGTTTTTTTAATGCGAACATTTAACTTGCATTAATATGTAACTATTTAATTAGTAATAGTACATATTTTCTCTATATACTTCTTCAAACAAAGGTAGTCAATGATGATGAAGGCCACAACAGATGTCTTTTACTCTAGGCTACACTAAATTAGTAGGATTAAGTCTCTTCCAAATGTGTCTAGAAATATAAACACCGAGTTATTAATTTAAATTTTAATCCTCGACCCTTATAAGAAACTTAAGAAGTTTGTATTCAGCAATTTTACAAATACTGCTGAGGTTGTTTGCCATGAGTGGCGGCAGAGCTAAAGATTGTACTCCCCAAGAATTTTCAAATTTGATATAATTATGCATTATTTGAAAATTATAAAAAGTGAAGCTCAAGATGCTTCAAGCTCAAAGAGGATAAGTGTAAATGAGTTTCTGTGTGTTTTATACTAGTCATCCAACAATAGCTCATTCGTGCGTATAACCCGAACGGGTAGTAAGACGCGGTGCTAATAATAATAATAATAGCTCATTCGAGGAAAGATTCTTGAGTGTTACAACAATAATAATATTTTGCACCGCGTCTTACTACCCATTCGGGCTATATGCTTTAAGTTCTAATTACGTTAATAGATTAGGACTTGGGAAGGTTGATTTAGAGGAAGTGAACCCGCATTTGCGTGGAGGTAGAGTGGAAAAGCATTATGGAAAAACCACCCCCAGTTCACCCGACCGAGATTCGAATCTCGATCTTCCCGTCCTCAGCAGTCGAGCTCTATACGACAAGCGCGTTAGCCAAGTACGCCACCGAGCAGTTTTACAACAACAACGTTAAAATACATCTTATATACAACCTGTTATAAACAAATGGTGACCATCCAAGCTCATTTCATGTAACAACTGGTCAGAATTTACCGCTTTCCTTTCTGGTCCACTTAATAATTGCTCTCCTTTTACACAAGAATTTAAACCATTAATGACCAACATATAAATTAAATTTATTATTATTATTATTATTATTTAGCACCGCGTCTTACTACCCGTTCGGGTTGTACAAACTTACGCTAATGTGTAATGCTAGGGTGATTGTGAGATGAAATGAAGGACCTACAGTTTAACGTGGAATCCGAACCACGGTGGAGGTCTTGCATTCCTCATATTCACAAGATGTCATGTCAGAGGCGAAGGAAGGGTTTGGTAATCAGAAAAATCTTTGCCGGGACCGAGGATTGAACCCCGGCCGCAAGCATAGAAGACTGACACCTTAACCCCTAGACCGCCAGGTCACCGTATAAATTAAAATAAATATTATTATTCTTTTAAATATATCCAGTAACCTTTATGATTGAATATTATTTACTTCGTGAGATATATCAATACGGTTAATTTAATGTTGTGACCTGAAGTTTCAGTACATGGTTCTCATAATTAACTTCAGGAAAGCTCAAAACATGCTTAGGGAACAAACAAATTTTTAAAAAATCAAAATTTTAGAAAACATTCCTAAAAATATGTATTAAGGAGCATATATATTATTACTGAAGAAAATGACTACAAGTAGTTTGTTATAAACTGAGAGCTATAAACAAAAGTTAATGGACATTTTATGTTATGTACCATGATGTATGATGTTCTACAAACTGATTATATATTAGCTTTAGAAAATAAAGTATTAATCTAGAGTAATGAGTGAAGTTTATTTTTGTGTTTGGTGAAATGTAATGATGTTACACATTAATTCCAAAGATACAGATGGCTCGAAATTATTAATTTTGTAATTAGTGTGTCCAAATCACCTCTCTTGACTTTGAACCTTGACCTTGACATCCATGGCAATTAATAGAGGTTCAAGTGTATTTCCTGACATCAATCGGTTATAGCTCTTTATTTAAATGGTCATCGCACTTAAATTTAATTTTACTTTCAACATGTCTTGCTGCCAATAAAAAATATATGAATCTGTTTCATCGTATGAAATTGGATGAGATTAAGAAATGTAGGACTTTTATGAAATGTACATTATTTTGCTTGGAGGGAGAGTTTAATTAAATTTAGGATATGAGGAGTGACCTTCATTACATTGCGCATGGTTTTAAACATTATCATCCCTATAAACTTTACGAGATTAAACTGATGACTCTCTCTCTTCTCTACGTATCAACCGGTGCATATAAAGTTGTAGGAGCCTATACTATACATAAAATAATCAAATTGTCTTAAATGAAATAGCAAAAAAACTTTTAAAAAAAACTGATGTATTGAAAAAGATTTCATATTTAATATATTCAAATAGTTTGTTACATTGTTGAATTTGCTTTAATTTTTTATTGTTTTTATTACCACATTTTTAATTTGTATTGTTCTTTATCACTGTATATTTAATTCGTGTTCAGTTTATATGTATATATGATTATTACTCTAGTGTGGCAGAGATGAGGAAGGAAGAATTCCAAAGGTCATATACCCTCAATTCTGTGGAAGAAGAACGTGAAACAGTTTAGGAAAAAAATACTTTCAATATACACGATTGAGATTTGAACTCTGATCTCCCCATCAACAGTAGGCCGGTCCAACACGAGAGTGATACTTTAGTGCTATTGGACACTGAAACAAGTTATTAGTTATTTAATTTAATTATCTTTCATTTATCGCTTTCTTGAAAGAACATAAAGTTAATTAAAAATTGTCAATGTCAGTGGTTATATAGCCAAGTATACATGTTCGATCAAAATAACTTTGAATGTTCTCTAGGAAAGACTAGAGATCACATCCAGTTCTTTATATTAGGCTTAAACCTAGGATTTGTTCGATGAAAGCCTCTCGTGTTTGGTGGTTTAGATGTGTGCTACATAATTTCCCCTCTCCGTCCAACTTCCAAGCAACATCGTTACATCAAGCCACCACATGGAGTAGGAGTATCGCGCACAACTAAAGAGTAGTTGTTGACAGACGCACTCAGGAGATGGCAGCACAAGTGCTATCTTCCCTACACCATCGCGAACAACACAATGAACCGTTTGGTGAACAAAAAAAAAATAATTATTTAATGCGTAGTTTCTAACCAAACTGATTATATCAGCACATGACTTACAAAGAAGCTTAACTTAGGCCATACGATGTTTGTCTAGTACTAAACGCCCAGCTCTATATCCACTAGATATAATTAATTGTATAAAAAGAGAAACTTACCCTTGGGAATGCATGGTAAAAGTCACGATTCGCAACTAAATTTATGGATTCGTCAGGTTCTGCCTAATTTTTCTAGTGCATGCTAATATAGTTTCAAGCTATTGGCATTTAGTGTTACTAACGAGACAGTGATATTTAGAAATATATGAAAATAGAGAAAATGTACATATAATTTCAAAGAAGGATAGTGTAAATCAGTTGATGAAAAAACACACTCACTAAACAAGGATTTTATTCGAGATCTGAGCTCCTCATTTCCGTAAAAACACATGAGACGAGATTTATCCTTAGTTACAATGCCTACTGTCATTTTATTAATGAAAATTACAAGAGATAAAATCTATATGTGGAATAAATTATAGGTACACCTAGTCTGATTGCTAATATGGGGAGTTTAGGATTCAAATTCCTAGTGGTTGTATTAGAGTGTTCCTTCTTTAATGGTTTCCCAGTCTCTCTTCAAGCAAATGCCAGTACATTTCCTCTTAACTTCAAATTACACTAGTGGAAAAATATGCGTACAGCCCGGAAGGGTATTAAAATGAAATACAAACAAATCAGTGATAAATCATAATATTAAAATAGTAAAATTTATGGAAGTATTAACTAAAAAAAGATTGCATTTTAGAAATTCTGCTTTCTACTGTGTTCTAAATAGAGATGTTAGGCTTGATAGAGACCAGAAACGGTTATGCTAGAATGTTGACAGGTTTTTTTTGTTTCTATTATCTTTAAAATCTTGGTTATTGATGATACAGTTTAATCGATATAATAACATAAGAGGTAGTTCTAAAATCTGTACCATTACCATATAAGTTTATATCCTCTCATAATGGGATTTATGGTGAATTTTCTTATAAATTCTCTCTTAATATAATATTAAAATGGGTTTATTATGAGTTATATTTTAATACTAGTAGGTATATATGAACCTGTCAGTGACAGGGAAACTTAACTTGAATATGCAACTTAAATATTTATTAAAAGCTGAAAAACGTAAACCCCCCACTCATTCTCATAAAGGATTTTTTGAAATTAATGCAGTTTGAAAAAAGAGCTTTACCAAAACCGCTTGAATGAAAAACTCATAATTAGAAATGTGTTTTGTTTTAAAAAAAAGTTGCAACGCACAGATTTCCTCTATCATTTAACTAAGAATGGAGATATTTACTTAAAACTCCTAATATTTGTGAAACTAATGATAAGAAATTTTTACAGAAACATTATGGAAAAATGAAGAAGTATCACATTCTACCAAGAGGCATTGATGAAACATTCATCACTCTTATAGCAACATGCCTGTCCACCAAAGAGCAAAGCAATTAGTTAACCCTTTTTAAATATTTCAATTAAAAAGATATGTATTTACTTATATCTAGGTAAATATTGATTTGATAAAAATATAGTTCAAATAAGCTTTTTCATATATTATATATAATTTGATAACCCTATTTCCGGTAGTAGAAATTATGAGGAAATGACTTAACAGAGTTTTACAAACGGCCACTCATTTTAATGGTTAGGAGTCTAGGATGTTGGGAAAAATAGTATTTTTACACAAAAACCCGACTTTCACAGAGAATTTTCAGTTTCTCATTCTTTGTTTAGTCACCATGGAAACCTTTATTTGCTGCGTGGCTGTAAATCCATAAATAAAGTATAACTCTTTGGCTAAAATATAATTACTCAATCCACATTAGTTGTTGGTCCTAACAGATCACAATTTTATTTTTAGAATGAATATTTATCTTTGGATGTTGGTCATAACTCATCTAAAATGAGATTCCTAAACTGGGGAAATATTTATTTTTATTGGACTGTTTTTGTCATTAATTCGTATTTAAATCAATAACGTTGAGCATAGTTCGAAAATTAATGGTTAAGTTGTTAAGTTCGTGAGAATATTAACTACGTTTTGTTTCACGTATGATAAAATTATTTTTAAATATGTGTTGGTATGTATTATAAGCTCAAAGACGATAAAATGATCTTAAGCAATGTTTAAAAAATAGCCTTTTTAACTTTAGTATGAGTTTTGGTGTTCATTTTATTTTTTCAAATAATGGGTTTTGATGTTCAGTTTATTCAATTAATGGGCTTTGATGTTCATTTTAACAAATATTATGACAATACAAATGCTTAAGTTAAGCAATGTTTTCATTCTACCGCATAATTTTGAGGATAATATATTTAAAAGTAGTGTTTTGTGTAACCCATATATCTTTTCACATTCTTACAAATACAGTAAGTTCATTTATGTTTCCATGTTGATACTTAGTTTTGAGGGAATGCTATTTCAAAGTACCGTGATATTTGAGTACCACATTTATATCCTCACATTCTCTCTCTCTTGGACTCTCATACAATCTCTCACACTCTCACCCTCACAATCACACACATACAATCACTCACTGTATAAAATACTCTCTATGGTATATTCTTTTCTCACTCTGCATCACAGAGTCCGTACTCATAGTAACATGAATATATTATTGTTAAAATAAACAACTCATTACAAAGGCTTATGTTATCTGTAGTGTACCGGCCACCTCGAGTTGGTCAATTTACTGCCTTTGAGACACACGCACAAATATGAACATATAATTGCTATGGGTGATTTTAACGTGGATCGCCTTAGTAGCAACAATGAAACCTCGCAATTACTGATTTTAACTTCTTCATACATTTTGAGGCCATACCACATAGACGCAACACATCATACCGCAACCTCACTTACGTGGATATATCATATATATATATATGTATATATATATATATATATCATATATATATATATAATTTAAACTTTAACTCTAACTCTCACTCTAACTAACTCTTTAAACTCTTCTGGACAAATCGCGGTCAACTGAATCCACAACGTGATCTTGATGACTTATCCTACTAAATGCGTATGTCTAAAAATGCACTTAGGGTAACCACATATTGTGACATTAAATCCATTTATACAGACAAACTGAATGCTGACGCTCAATCCATGCCCTGATACCTGGTCAACAATAAATTAAAAATTGATGACAGGTTACATATGTTTAATGATATGATCCTTTATTTGTACTATAAACATGAAACAGTAAAAACTCGACGTTTTAGTAGACCACCTGTGCCTTGGATGACTAACGACATAGGGTTATTGATGAGGAGACATGACCAAGCATATGCAAAATTAAAACTAGAATCGAAAATCAAGCCACTTACAGACAACATAAATTTTGAGGAGTATAAACTTCTGCGTAATAAATGTACTCAGGCCATTAGGAAAGCTAAAACGAACTTTTTCCTTTCACTCTCAAATACTAGCCCAGCACCCAAAATAATATGGAGGAAGCTGCGGAGGATGGGAGTGAGGCATACACTACCCAAAAGCAATCATATTCACATCGGTCCCAATAAACTCAATGAAGAGTTTCTTCTCATTCCTAATTTAACTAACAAGATAGCTAGAATATAAACTATAAACGATATTTATACCTCAAATGTAAGTAATTATAATAATGACTATAATTATGACAGTACTTTTTACTTTGCACATTTAACTCAGAGTGAGGTATACATATCCATAATGAGAATAAAATCGAAAGCACAGGGTACAGACAACATTTCAATATTTCTAATACAAACAATTTTAAGAAATATTATATCAACAATAACTGACTTATTCAACTTCTCACTCATGACCGGACAGTATCCCTCACTGTGGAAACTTTCACTTATTACGTCAGTACCTAAAAAAGGACTATCAAAAGATTTACATGACTTATACCTATAAGTATACTTCTGTCCCTTTCTAAGGCACTAGAATTCCTAGTGCATCAACAAATTTACCAACACATTAACAAACACAATTTGTTAAATGCCTATCAATCAGGATTCAGATAACATCATAGTACATGTACCGCCTTGATAAATGTCACAGACGGCATCAGACTAGCCATGGTTAAGCGCGAGTTAACACTTCTTAAATTATAAAATTTTTCAAAATCTTTTAGTACTGCTGATTTTAATATTGTATTAGCAAAATTGCATGTATTATTTAATTTCTCTCCAGGCAGTATACAATGGATGAGATCATATTTGCATGGTCGCGAGCAAAGTGTTATGATAGTCAACACGTTCTCAACATGGCACCCAGTTGAGGCTGGTGTTCCACAGGGCCCAGTTTTAGGGCCACTTCTTTTTTCTATATATGTAAACGATATCACTTCTTCAGTGTCATACTGTAAATATCACATGTATGCAGACGACCTTCAAATATATATTTCCACTGACCGTTCTCCAATAAATACAGCCATGAACGAATAAATATTGACCTAGCTGCAATAAATGCTTGTTCTGAAAACAATAGATTTAAATTTATTGACCCCTAATAACACTCAAGCCATTCTTATAAGAACAAGTAGACCACTATTGAATGTGAACCGTTCCCTGCTGACTGGCATATGATTAGAAGTAGCCACAATACAACTGAAAACATAGACTAAAAACCTTCGTGTGATTATTGATGAAAATCTTAATTGGACAGATCAAGTAACTTCGATTTGCAAGAAAGTGTATGCCTGCTTACATTCACTGAGAAGGCCAAAGAATTTTCTCCCAGAGCTTAATAATGCCACACTTTGACTACTGGGACGTAGTTTACAATGACTTAAGAGAGGATCTAGCATAACGACTACAAAACACATGTGTTCGATACATATTGAACTTAAAATGGTATGACCATATTTCTAATTATTTTAATACATTGGGTTGGTTAAGAATAAATGAAAGGCGAAGGCTACACTTATTAGTGTTGCTTCACAAAATATTACCAACATCTCAGCCTTAATACCTCTCCTCACGGTTCCTATTTCTGAAGGATAAACACACCGCTGCTACTAAATCAGAATCCACTCTACACATGTATATTCCCATACTTAGATCTGAAACATATGCTCGTTCTTTTACTGTCCTGGCATCACAGGCTTGGAACGAACTAGATAACTCTACTCGTCATCTAACATCTAGACTCCCCTTCAAGTGTGCGGTTAACCAATTTATATTGTCTAATAAGCTAAACTGAGTACTTGAAACTACTTGAGCTTTAAATGAGTATATGAATGAGCGTGCGGATGTTTTTGTACTTATTTAAATATTCTTTTATTAAATTGTATTTCAATTAATGTAATAGTGTATGTTGTATTCAACACTGGTTAAATGGAAGAGAAGGCTAATGCCTTAACTTCGCCAGATAATTTAAGGGTATTATTATTCTCTCTCTAATACCTTAACCTTCTCTACCCTCTTATACACCTTTATATAATTTCTCTCTAATTACCTTTATTATATTCTCTTCCTTAAGCTCTTTCTCAATTATTCGCTTTTTATCAAACGCTCTCTTTCAAACTCCCTCTAATTCAAACTCTCTTTTATTCGCTTTTTATCAAACGCTCTCTTTCAAACTCCCTCTAATTCAAACTCTCTCTATCTCACTCTCGCTCTCTCAAACTCCCACCTTCTCAAACTCGCTCTCTCACTCTCAATATCTAAAAATCTTTATTTCAAATCCTCTCTCTCTCTCTCTCTCTCAAACTGTTAAACTTACTTTCTCTCAATCTCGCTCGCTCAATTTTTGTTTCTATCTCTTTATCCCAAACACTCTCTCTCACTTAAACTCTTGTTCTAACTCTCTAAGTTTAACTTTCTCTCTCTGAGCTTATCTATTTCTAAATTTCTCTCTCCAACTCTCTTTCTTTCACATTCCCTCACATTTTCTCTCTCTTTCACATTCCCTCACATGTTCTCTCTCTTTCACACAATATCTCTCCCAAAATTTTACACGCTTTCTTTCTCACACACTTTATCATGCATTCTCCTTTATATATTTTCTTTTTCTCTCCCACACACACACTCTCTCTCTCTACCCACACAGAAACACTCTTTTTCTCTTCTCCCTGTATTTCTATCTCTAACACATACACATACTCTTACGATCACTCTCTCACAATCACTAGATCTCTCTCAATTGCTCATTCTCATTCTCTTAAGGTGCGTATAGATTAGAGGATTCGTTCGTGCGCTTTCTGTTCGTTCTGTTCATTCGGAGTAAAATGCTCAAGTGAATACCGGTCCGAGACCACGCGCCTAACAGAACCGAACGAACCAAACGCTATCGAAAATCGGTCGGTGATTTGGGAACGCTCAAAGTAGGTCAATTGTTCGCCTGTGCTCAGTGGATACGTGTTTTCGCACCTGTTTGGACTAATCAGAGTGTTTGCTGCTATGGAGTGAGCCACAGAAGAATGTTTGAGGTTAATATATATCTATGAAGAAAATCCAGTGCTGTGGAGCCCTCAATATTTAAGAATAAATACAGTATGCTTTGTGTATAAGTTTGTAGACTACTTGCCCATAAAATCACATAGTGTAAAAACATTAGTGTAGTAAAATGTGTTTTATTTTTATTCTACATATTAATTTGTATTACTAGGCTCTATACTAATTATTGTGCTAAAGAGAAATATAGACTATCCACAATGGGAACGACTCAGATGTTACAAACCTCGTTGATATTTTATGACATATAATGTTGTATCCGTTTCATAATTGAACCATCGTATTATTAATATGTTTCAGAATGTAATAAAAAATAATAATGTGCAGCATTTACTACGTACAGTAACAAGTAACGTATGTAATCCAGGTTCCTTCCTATCATGGCCTTGATACATTAACATACTAAGACCCGCTTCGGTGGCCGCGTGGTCTAACGCGCTACTCTCGTGCAAAAAACAAAACAACTTATGCAATGTGCTTCGTTCAATGCGAAACAAGTTTTCATAACTATAACACACAAATATGTTGTTTTTAAATCTTGAACTGGTACTGCAAGCTTGTCAATGAGTCCTCAGTTGCTAAAAAACGTAACGTTAGTGCCAAACGATGTTTCACTGGTACTGCTTTACGGAACTTTGTGTAATTCTTGGCAAATTTTATGGCCGACCAGTGTAACAAAAATGTCAAAGTCTTCGAGATATAATTTGGGTGAGATTTATGACATCTACTTCGTCCAATCCCCTTAAGAGTTCTGTATTTTGCCGCCAACAATACAACCACCTTACTCATATCTTCCTTGCCCTCTTTTTATTCTTTTAGTAAATGCACACAGCACAAAGAAATAATCTGCTTCCACTATCAAATCTAGTTTTATACTGAGCTCTAGTGCTTATCCTATCCGTGGCAAAATTGGCGGGAACAAGTCGAGCACCAGCAAATGGCCCAAATGCTCGGAGTATTCGGACGTTCAATTGTTCACGCCCGTTCGGGTTGTGTGGGGTGTTTGGCTTGTTCTGTTCGTTTGGAGTAAATTTCTCAGGGGAATACGCACCTTAACGTTCACTTTCTTACACTTCACACTCGCATTCTCATTTTCACACTCACCCATACACTTATAAAATCACACATTCAAACACACTTTCATTTTCACTATCACATTTTATCACTCTCTTTATCAAATATCTTATATATAATTTTATAAGCTGGTTTCCAGTAATAGAAACTACGAGGAAATGACTGATCAGAGTTTAACAAACGAACACTCATTTTATAGATAAGGGAATCATGAGGCCGGTAAAATTGTGGCCTAAAACTAAAACCCAATTTTACTAGTGAATTTTCCATCTTTTCATTCTGTGTGGGCAGTGGTTCATCTGTACAATCATTCTTTTTTTTACAGCACCATGGAAACCTTGATTTGTGTATAGCTGTATATTGGTAAATAAAATATTTATCTTTGTTTAAAAATAATATCAGCTCAATCGTTACTTGAGTGCTTTGGTGAAACGAATAGAGAGAGATCTGGGATGGGGGTTATTTTAAAGTTCTCATTGGGGCATGAAGAGGGAAAATATACGTTTTTATTACAATTACACACCGAAAACAAAATATCTAATTAAATCTAAAAGCCTTTGACGAGTAAACCTTTAACTAAAAAGTGAGTGAGGACTTGTTATATAGATCCTTTACCAATAAAAAATTTAAAATACATTTTAACGCAATGATCTGCAGGCATCGCTGGAACCATTTCCTTGTATTACTACAGCTTTACAATGATACAACATTTCAAATTTTAAATAGTTAAGGGGATACGATTCTAATTGGCAATCTCCTCTTATGAAAAGTATCCTCAAAATCATTTTCATGTGAAAATAAGAACTTTCACTCTGTTTGTAATGTTAAAAAGTTGCTAAAGACGAAACTTAGTCATAAGAGAGAAATTAAGAAAAAAATTTTTATCTGCTTTTGCCCTTCAGTAAACTAACCTTAATTTTAGGTTTAGACATCTAAATCCAAAAATTTCTTTGAAGGAATCTTATAAATTTCATAGTCACCAAGTTCTAGCCTAATTGTTAAAATTGTTCCAGCTCTAGTGTTGGCATCCCAAAAAATACTACTTTGGTTTTAGTAGGTTATGAAAAGTCGATATTTATCACACTACCTCTCGCTCTCTCTGAGGGGTCAAATAAGGTAAAAATATGTTAGATAGGGGGGAGGTGACATTGTATCACCAGATAACACGACGGGATGTGTCTATTGCTACACAAAAATCAAGTTTAACAAAATGTGCTGGCTCTGATAGAATTTAAAGGTTTAATGGTTTAAGGCTGTGCAACATTCTTAGTCCTGTACTAGCTTGTATTTTCAATCTTAGCTTATCAAATGAACATTTTCTACTGATATGGAATCGGTCTGTTGTAATTCTTAATTATAATAAACGATACGACACAATCGAAAAAATGTTCTTATCTACACTAATATTATAAATGGGAAAGATTTGTTTTTTTGTTTGTAATGGATAAACTCAAAAACTACTAGACCTATTTTAAAAATTCTTTCACCAATATAGATCTACATTATCAGCGAGTAACATAGGCTATATATATATTTTTTTTATTTAATTTATTCCTCATAAAAATGTCGATAGTCACTCATATATTATGGTAGAGTTTATGATGATTCTTCAATATGTGTGTTGAAAATAATAATGCGGGTAGGGGAGAGGGAAGGGTCTAGTATTGTATATTGAGGCTTCATCCTGCATATTTTTGACGTCTGGTCACATAATTTAAACAAATAAAGGTTAAATATATCAAAATAAGTAAATATTTGGTTACTCTTTTGTATGATTATTTTATATCTATAAAAAGGAACAAAGGCAATTATTAATTTACTGTGGGTAGAACGGGAAAAGAAGCTAGTATGAAATATAAATAAATATTTAAAATAATCCCACCCAACCAAGTGCCTGGTCATAATCTCTTAGTTTAAATGACTCGAAAAAGTCAAAAAGTGGCCGGAACCAGCGTCTGATGAAACAGTTGGAAGGGGGTCAGTTGGTCAAGGGGGAAGAACATCTAAGTACTTTCGAGAAGCTATGAGAACTGTCTGAAACGTATGAATGAATTTCACTTTATTCTGAAAAGTTAAGAATTTCAGGGATGATATGTGTGAACAAATAGTGGAGCCACGATGAGGTATGGTTTGCTGACGTAACTCCGTACGAACCCAAAGACAAGTCTCAATCTGAACCAACACCTGCACATAAGATAGCCCAGACACTTGCTATCCCTTGCCATTTTTAAAAATACTCAAGTCATACAATATTTTTCATGACGGGCGTGGTCTTCTTGTGTTGAGTCAGTTCTCAGGATTATGTTGAGTTTAATGTAGTTTCCACGACCTCTTAATATACACTAGTTCTGTGCTCCTGATACCTCCAGTTTACAAAATATTTAATTTATGTAGTTCTTAGATATACAAAGTAAGCTACCTACTTATATATTGAGATTTTTCACAAAAATAGTGATTTTTATAATAACTATTAAAAGCTTAAAATCGTTCTTCTACCACCCACACTAGTGGAGTATTAATCATTTGAATAATTTAGTCTTAATGTCAGACCACTAATGGATTTATATAAATTAAACGTTAGCTTTATCATGTATTTTATTTGGTGAAAATGTTTTATTACTCAAACCCTCACTATAACGAGTATCTAGACATAATAAAAAAGCGTTTTCTTTCTATATATATGAATATATTAGAAATAATATATATAAATAAATATATATATATGAGAAATAAGATAAATTCGTTTTATTTATATTTATATATATATATGAGAAACAAGATATATCTGTATATGTATAGTACTCTGTTTTACTACACGTCCAAGCTATAGATATTTAACTAAATTAATAGGATTGGGACCAGAAGAGTAAGATATAGAAGAAATGTGGTTGTATTTACGTAAAGTGAGAGTGGGAAGCCATTTAAACAAAATATTTTCAGAATAACCGAACAATGTCACAGGTAAATAAATTGTATTAGAATTTTAGTCCATACACCCAACATTATATTTAAATATCGTAATTGCATGCGTCAAATCTGAGTTCATACAAAACCACATTTAATCAACTTTACATGTGTATGCTATGCTTAATTATTGTATCCAATTAATTTGTCGAAAAGTCAAATTTTCTTTTGTAACATTAGTTCTAACAGGAATCTATTTAATTATTCACTTCGAATTATAATACATTATTTATTTTATTTTTCATAGTAATCAAATAATAATTTCACGTCAAATAAATTCGATTTTTATGACCAAATCGACAGAATATTTAGTTAAGTTTCAATGTAACATGAAAACATGCATTTAAACGTTCTCTTCAAAAGCCTTGGATTAACATTATTTATAAAATATGTTCTATAAATAAGCATTCAAATAACATAAATGTAGAGTTTTAAAATATTTTGTTTTATGGCGTTTAGCCTCTAGAACAAACCATTGGGGTAAATTCGGTCATTGAATTTTTCCCCTAGGAGACCTGTTGATCATTTTGAACGTACTCATTGTCTGCCACCAGGTCCCAACACACTATTCCGCCAGATACGGTGGAAGCCCGTTTGCTTTGAAGGTTAATAACAGCGTGTCAACATGAGTTCAAGCCGAACCTTCACTAGTTGACCACTGATTGGAATCCCCCGAGTGGCCTTAGACCTCTCCTGTCCGCCCATACATTTCCTTTAACGTTACGTTTTAGCCCACCTGTCTGATTCCAATCAGTTCAATAGTTCAGTTTGACTCGCATTGGTGAGCACGCAGATTAATTGCCAGACTTATCTACTCTGGTTTAACATTTTCTGTTCAAATCTCAGATGTGTGGTCTGAGGGTGTGTTTATCTAACTGTTATTTTACTCTCTATCTCTCCACTCAAAGGCTGGCACATTTCCTCAAAGTTCAACCATCCTCATCCTTAACAAATTAGTATAATTAGTAATTAGGCGTACAAAACAAACGGGTAGTGAGACGAGGAGACAAAAAATATACATTCTAAATCAATACCATATTAGTATTGTTAGATTCGGGTAGCCTGGACGAGTATTGAAATTTTGGATAGACAAAAAAAGTAAAACTAACTTGATGAAACCATTTTGGGCTTTACATTTTTGAATTGCTCTACTAAATATTATATTGTATCTATTTGTTATTAGTTTGAAAAAATAAACATATTATAATAATTAATCTTAGGCTCAAATATAGGCCTTTTATGTTTTTAAAGTGTACCATGTCTTAAGTCAATTATATATATATATATATATATATAATAATGTTTTATCTTATTTAGTTTATTAAAATATCCTTATTTATAAAGGAACCTAAATATTTATCTTTAGAATATTTAAATACACTAGATGAGGCTCAAGTTAAAAAAAAAATATTGTGTTATTTCTGTCCATCTATGTGTGTTTCATAGTTTGTTATTAGAGTTGTTAAAGATTATATATTAAACTTCATACGGCAAACTCTGGTAAATAATATTCTCATATGGCCCCAGGTGTCTGTATAAGTGACAAGACTTTAAAAGTATTCGTGACTAGAAAATAACATAAGGAGTTTGCTACAGGTATTATGTATTTAAGAAGAGTGATAAAATGTATAAATAATTATTATACATAAGTAAAATACATAAATAATAAAATAATATGTTTTATAAACATGGATTCAATATATTTGTCGAGATTTTGAAAATATTGAAGGCAAAAATATATGATTAAATGATTTATACAAATATTAAAACTGAGTTTTTCTTTTTCATATACTGCTCGTTTTGGATTTCCTAAATTGATGTTTATATCATAATATTGTTTGTAAAATTTAGTAACAATAATGATCAAATATACTAATTTTGGTCTCGTTATACCCTAATTAAATTGTTCACTATTGTATTAAATTGTCACGTTTGCATTAAATGAACTATTAAACTATTATACTTGAATTAGTAAATATTGTTTATTCTAAAGAATCTATGGCTATTTGAGAAATAATTTATGACGTAACACCTTATTTATCTATATTCACTTTGCATTAAGCGTTTTGATTATTTAGTTTTTTCCCAACTAAGGTTTAAACATAATATTAAAGTATGTTACTAGCTCTCAGACCCCTACGCCACTTGTATACCCCCTCCCCCCGGGCACATTTCAGCGAATTGAATAAATAAAGTTTCTCAGAGGTGAGCGAGCTGAAACGATATATACCATAAAAAAAATCGCTGGGCATGAGGACTGACTATCCAAATTGTCTAGTCTGAATTGTAAGTGTTGCTTAGGCTGGGTTCAGAAACCCAGTTTGGTGTAGTTTCCCTAAATAATTTTCCAATCTTCCTTAAAGCACATACTAGCACATTTTCTTTAAAGTCTACATGCATCATAATTACCAGATAAAAGTAATTAAATACGGATACTACCTGAGGGTAGAAAGAAGTTCTAAAAATACGCTTTATACAATCGCTACTAACTATGATATAAACACAATCTTTTATTAATTGAAAGCCTAGGTTTTCATTTTTTTTTATTTAATTCGGATACACTTTCATATGATAATAAATTGTTTTAAAGATTATATGCAGAGTTTATTATGATTTGAATAAAATATATGTCAATTAGTCATTTTGTATAAAAACATAGTTAAAATTATGTTTTTCATCCTTCTTAATTTATAATATCAATTTAAATTTCTAAAAATATTTAAGCATTTAAAACAGTAATTATAAGTGTTAAAAAACTAGTTTTCTCCAAACACATTTTAATTATAGAACAGTTTTTCAATAGTTTGAAATCTCCTCCAAATAAAACTAGAACGTCTGTCCATATATTAACCACGCCCATACCGAAGGTCCGACACATCCATCGATTGCCTTACTCACTTCTTGGCAGTGTTATGTTTAAACTTTCATTAATAAAATGTTCAATGTTTTGTTTTTCACCTCCCTAAAGTTGGAAAAGTCAATCTTATCTATTGTTTCAAACATTCACTATATAATTATGTTGCCAGGTATGGTACGTCAATCGTAGAGGAAACCGAACCTCCCGTCACTTCTTCGTTTCATTCCTACCTTTTATTATTTCTTAGGTTAACATATCTAAGACTTCAATCTACTTAATATTTTTAGAAAGTATGCGAAGAGAACAGTAAGGTATCAAAGACGGTTATTATGTTGTACCTGAAAAAAATATCAAAATCATTGTAAGAATATCATAACTTTTTGTGTTTGTTTATCCCTAATTAATTAAATTTAACTTTGATAAAACATTACATAAAAGTCTTATTCATTTAGAATTACTGATCATGTTCAATATTTTACTTTAGGGTAGGGCCTACACGTGTATGGTTAGTGAGCCGTTTTCCTTTATTCTTAAATACAATTTTATTTATTATTAAAACTCTTGAATAAAATCATTCAAATAATTAATGAGATGAAAGAATATGTGTCTTTACGA
The DNA here is from genome assembly GCA_902141375.1 of Timema poppense. Taxonomy (NCBI): domain Eukaryota; kingdom Metazoa; phylum Arthropoda; class Insecta; order Phasmatodea; family Timematidae; genus Timema; species Timema poppense. The sequence goes on along the minus strand of CABFOV010000008.1, from coordinate 550,072 downwards.
AGAAAAAAGTATAGAAACCCTATTACTTACTTATTATATGTCATTAGGAACTTGAAATGTATATACCGCAATTGCAAAAGTACTCCACATATCCCTATATTGACCTAGACCTACCATCTCCCCTTCATTACACACTCTCTTTCAGGTATATTTTAATATTATTCGTTCAACTGTGCTTAGGTGTGCTTAATGGTCTCATCCCATTAGGTTTGCCAGTAAATACCGTGAACATAGTTCTAGATTCTCCCATTCACGCTGCATGTCCTGCTTACCGTCATCTACAAGACTTGTTTATCCTAATAATGTCTTGTGATGAATAAAGCTTATGTAGCTCACAATTATGTAATTTTCTTTACTCCCCAGTAGCCTCTTCTCTATTTGGATCAAATATCTTCCTAAGCACTTTGTCTTCGAACACCCTACGGTTTTGTTCGTAATGTAAGGCAATAGACGACGTTAAACACTCGTAGAGAACAACCGGTAAAATTATTGTTTCAGGAATGCTGATTCTTAAATTCCCTTACAGCAGGCAAGTTGTCAAAAACTAACTGACTGAGTAGTAGCAAGCATTTCTTCCGACTCTATTATTTTCCTAATTTCCAATTAAATATCGTTATTGATAAATATAATTTTTCCTAAATATTTAAACACATTAACCCTGTCAAATCATATGTTGCTCTAAGTAATCTCTAAATTATCATCCCCAATGGGATTGTGTTCTCTGTGTTATCATTTACTTAGTCTTTTCAGCGTTCACTTCTAAACCTATTACCTTACTGGCCTCTAATAAAAAGCCTACATTTCTTGCCACACATTACACACTATAGCCCAACAAAGCTAAATCATATGTGTTTCCTAATAGCTGCATTGTAACGTTTAATTTCAACCCTTCCCAACTCTCTTAAATTACCCTTATAGCATGCTCAAAGGCTGGTTTAAAAATAAATGGGTAAAGAGCATTTTATTGTTTCAACCCGTTATGTATTTCAAAAATGTTTGATAAATGACATACAACCCGTACCCTGCCACACGTATTTGTCAAAAAATACCCTAATTAGCTTGACAAGATTTTAGATAGCCCAAACTTAGCAAAAATTTCATATAATAGGTTTCTTTTAACTTATTTACATGGTTTTTTAAATACATGTTTGAATGATTAACCATTATCTTGTATTTCCACTATTTTTTTCTAATATTTTCTGAGTAGTAAAAATCCGTTCTATTTGATTTATTTCGTTGAAATCCACACTGGTGATCACCAATTATTTCCTCTGCATATAAAGTAAATCTTATTAGAATTATACTAGCTAATTTTTTCACAAACTGGTTAACGAGTGATGCAGCCCACACACGTGTTTATATATGGTGTTGACCAGAAATTATTGGTTTTACATTGCATAGTATTAAACAATGTTTTTGTTTGGAATACTTACTAAAAATGTAAATAAGTGGTGGCTAACTAGACCAGTTCAAAATCTAGCTTAACCTTAAGTTGCACACTGCTCAGAAAAATCTCACCATTGCTGCATTATACATTCCTCATTAAAGGCTTCTGTTGTTTTACTGACTTTCACAAAACCCAGGGTTATGCGCTTTCAGAAAGTGCATCGTCGAATCGCACGTTTCTGTATAGCCTCGTTCTTCAGCTATGCTCTAATGAAAATAGCTTTCTCCTACCTCTACGTTTCTCAAATTCTCAGTTTTATATAATAAGTGACAGAACAAACTGAATGATGTGAAACTCCGGGGGAAAAAAGATGACGACAGGCCCACGTATCCCACTCTGCCGTGTGTGAGAACTGACTCTACTACTTCTCTGTCCACATGTGCAACTAAGCTAAACCAGGGTGGGGTACTACGTGTGCGTGAGGCTAAGGCCCATGCACTTTTGCACCGGCCGGTGCAACTATTATATATATGGTAAAACAGTAGTCATTTTGACAAATAGATTTATTAAAGTAAACAAATAGATAAATTGTCATAAATACACGTTTCACAAGATTGAACAATTAGCAAAGAGCAAATAAAGAATGTAACATTAACACAGTCTCACTTGGTAGAGTTTTATTAATAGGTATCCATAAAACTTGATGGATCCTTAGCTGATAAATCCAGCTAATTGAAGGCTATGAAACAGGCGTCACAAAAGTACTACTGCTGGCCTTTCTCCCCTATGGTACTGCCAGAGCATAATATAGTACGTTGATAACTATTAAAATCAATGCTAATTCAAAAACCTAATCACAGGCAAATATAAAAATAGAATAATTATCGTGGACCCCACAATGAATCTAGGGCAATTTACTTGGGTCGCGCCATTAAGCCAATACTCAGCTAATTCACAGTTTCAACAACATTTACATATAAAGTCCTAAACTTGTTTTTAAAGAAGACAGACATCCTGGTAGTAGCCCCCAATATAAAAACTTAATGTTTATGACGTTTAGGACGTCATGACTAATTCGGAACAAAGTAGTAATGAACTCGTGACTCAGACAAAGTCACATCACTAACATTCTTAGCCAGAGGCTTTAATGTAAGAACCGTGCCATATGACACGTAAATAATCTTAGCAAACATCTATGCTAAAGTTAAACATACCAATTAAGTAAACCAAAACAAAAACCATTCTTCTAGAAACAAAACGTGGCTTCTCTTAAAATAAAGACATATAATTTTCCTTTGAAGAAGGATGCATACTTTACATTACTTTACTAAAGTCCAAGTAGCAAAGACTTGGCCACGACGACAGGATACTAGTACCACTGGACGCGTCGTCCATGATCACGGTGAATAGAGTCGGGCGACTCCTTATCCTGTTGTCACGGCTGAAGGTGGTGAATCTGACGCCGCAGTCTCCATGGTCTTTCGTGTCGGCGCCGGGCGGCGAATATTCCTTGTTGCCTCGACTCGCTTTGGAACTTTTCTACGATTCTGACGCCGCAGTCTCCATGGTCTTTCGTGTAAGCGCCGGGCGGCGAATATTCCTTGTTGCCTCGACTCGCTTTGGAACTTTTCTAAGAATCTGACGCCGCAGTCTCCATTGTCTTTCGTGTCGGCGCCGGGCGGCGAATATTCCTTGTTGCCTAGACTCGCTTTGGAACTTTTCTAAGAATCTGACGCCGCAGTCTCCATGGTCTTTCGTGTCGGCGCTGGGTGGCGAATATTCCTTGTTGCCTCGACTCGCTTTGGAACTTTTCTACGAATTGCTATCTCTGGCCGGCCCGTATATATACCCAGCCTGGCTAGGACAAGAAGAAGAAATGGGGAATAAAAATGTAGAAACCAGACAGAAATAAAGGAGAATAAACGTGGGGAGAAAAGGAAAACAAATGAACAATATCAAAGGTTCTTCAAA